>ML794618.1:620124-694874 GCA_009831015.1 Picea engelmannii
AATTAAAATGTACTTAGTTATATAATATTTATAAATTTATATTAATTATTTTAACTTAATATTCTATTTTTATAATTTAAAATCAAATTTATTTTATAATATTTGTAAATTTAAATTAAATATTTTAATTAATTGTTCAATTTGTATAATTAATGAATTTGAAAACAGAAACTTTGAATTTTTAATTTATAATTTTAAGATAAAATTGTTCAGTATAATTTTATTACACATACTTTAATAATTAAATATAATGCCTTAATATATAATATTTTAATTAATAAATATTAAAATTGTTTATTTCACAAATAATTATTAAATTTAATTACATAATATTTAATATTTTAAGATAGGTTCACTACATAATATTTAAGATCAATCCATAAATTGTATTATATAAATAAAAGTATTCCTTCATTTATTTATAACATGACTTATTATATTAAATTATATTTATATCTATTTTTAATTAATAAATTATCATTTATCCCATATTTTAATTTATATATTTATTAAAAAAACATTATTGTAATAAAATACTGATTTAGCTATATAACATTTAACAACAATCCATAAAATCTATTATAAAAATAAAATTATAGTTTCATTTATTTATAATATGATTTATTATATTAAATTATATTTATATCTATTTTTAATTAATAAATTATAATTTATTGTATATTTTATTTATATATAATTTATATTAAAAATGTTATTATAATAAAATAGTTAAGAGTAGATAGATGAAATATATTCATTAAAACTAACTTTGATTTATTATATGTATAAATTTAAATTAATTATTTTGATTTGTCATTTTTCTTTTATAATTAAAAAAACTTATAAATGAAATTTTAAAGTTTTTTTTAGGATAATAAGTTATTTATTTTATTTTATTATAATTGATTTGAAAAATATTTTAATATTTCTAGGTTGTACATTTCGAACATTTCAAATGACTCCTTCCAAAGGTAATTTTCATCCTCTACATTTGTATCTCAAATTATATATGTTCTTTTTGTGTCTAGGTCTTGTTCAAGATCATGATGGGTTTCTATTGGTAGACCTCTGTGGACCCAATCTGTCTGGGAGGGCGAAACCTCCTCATTGGTTTCGTAATTGTCCGTGCTTTGGGCGAGTGCAAAACAGACCATGGATGTTTTTACGTTCAAAGAGTAAAGTGTCAAGGGTAGGAAGTGAATTGGTTCTAGTAAGGTGTGCCCCTGCCCTCAGTGAAATAAAGGATGCGGTTGCTTCATATCCAGGGGCGACCCCTATAGTGGTAGGTCGAGATTGAGTTCCACCCATTGTGGAGGCAAGGGCATCAAAAAGGATCCAACTCCCAACTAAATCATCCAGTAAACCTAGCTCAGAGGAGAAGACAAAGATTCAAGGTCAAGTCGAGGAGAAGCCAAGGAGATCTTAGCCTAACCAACTTATACAAGGTCAAACCTTGGGAAAACATACAACAAGCGTCTCTCTCTTTCACTTAAGATCATGATGGGTTACTAATCTCATATGTTTTTCCCTTGTCTTTGGGATAATTCTTTTTCTTTTTTGGTGTGGTAACAATAAAGATATAATTTTAATAATGAAACTTAAGGTTAATTCTTCTATTATTTATCTTTAAATTTATTTATGATAATACTTTAAATATTATTAATATCTTGAAGCAATTCTTCCACACTATCTCCAATAATTAACCAAAAAACTACATTTTTAACTCAACCTCTTTTAAATGTTGAGTAACTTTTAATAATGTTTGAAGAAGTAATAGAAATGTCTCATATTTCACGTTCATAACTTGTACATTAAAAATATGCCCATTACATTCTTCTTAAAGGTGGAAATTCAACTTTAATATAATATATACTATGCTTAATTTGAATATTATTTATTATAAAATATTTTTATATTTATTTGATTTTTTCATTTTATCAAAATTTATTAATATTTTCAATATTAAAATAAATTTTCCAATTTCTATTAAATATAAATAAAAAATATGAATAAATTTTGAAATCAATATTAAAATTAAATAATAAATACATACTTCTTTAAAATTAAATTAAATTGTTAAATTGAAAATGACATATAATATTGACTTATTAAAAATATTTAAATGATTAAAATTAAATTGAAAATAACATATAATATTGACTTATTAAAATTGTTTAAATGATTAAAATTAAATTGTTAAATTGAAAATGACATATAATATTGGCTTATTAAAAATGTTTAAATGACTATTTTAAGAATTATTAGTGTAAAATATTAATTAGTATGTAATAATAATTAAATAATCAATTAAAATTTTAAATTATATTAATTAATAGGAAAATAAATATGATAGTGAATAAATAGATTTCATAATAGTTTTTTTTAATGTTTTTAATAATAATAATAATAATAATTTATTTTTAAGGTCACGGCGCACACCAAATTGGTGTATGAGACCCTCTTGTTTCTGGCACAAGGGACCCTCCAGCGATTTGACTGGTAAAGTTTACGAAGGTATACATACCCTACCCCATCTCGATTTGAACATGTGACCTCTTAAGAGGAAACACATGTTCTTAACCATTAAGCCCACTCAAGCTATAAATGAGGAATAACATAATTTATTTAGAGAATAAAATTCCCCATTTTAATATAAAAATCTATATTTTAAAAAAATGATTAATATTTTACTTCCAAATTATTTAATTTATTTTTTAAAATTGTTTAAAAATTTATAAATAGTAATTATATCCAATTCATTAAATAAATGATAAATTGTTTTCAACATTATATCTCAATTATTAATATATAATGAAAAAATTTGAATTTGTATTTAAAATGACAATAAAAACATTAAATTGCCATATTACCAATCTCAATTGTTTTTTTTTTTAATTTCAAATTTTATCTCAACCTATTATCAACAAAATAATTCTACTTAATCCAATAGTATATTAATCATATTGAAAACATTAATGTCAAAATTCTTTGTCCACTGTGTGGTAAATTTAAATTGGTAGGATAAAGACCCTCACATTATGGATCCATAATATAGTGTATATTTGAAAATTGTATTTTGTTAAAAAAAAGTGATAATCTTAATTGTAAACCTAAACTTAAGCTATTACCCTAAACTTAAACTATTATGAAAAGTTATGTAAAAAATAACAATAAACATATCTCAATGTTCATATTGAAATACAATCACAATATTAGGTTAAAATATTTACAAGTTAGTAATTTTTATTCCATGATAATATGAAAAATAATTTAAAAACACTATTCCATGGAGTATAGCCAAATTTGAAAGAATACAATATATCTCTCTAAAAGTATTTAAAACACTCTATTTTTAAATAACTATGTTCAAATTTTATGATTAAATTTCTTATAAAAAAATATTTTATTTATTTATGTTTAAAATTTTATTTTTAATTAATTTAAAGAAAATATAATTGTGAAAAACTATAATTTATATTAAATTTTGATGAATTTAAATAAATGATTTAGCAACTTTTTATTCAATGGATTGGAAAAAAATTAACTCTAAAAATTAAGTGAAATTTAAAGATGAAGGGTCTTACTCTCAAAAATTAAGATGAAAATGTTGAAACGCATTGATATTTATAAATAAAGATGAAGATGTTGAAACCCATTAATATTAATTTCTATGACTTTTAGGATAAACTTCTCTATAAATGAGTTGTCATGTACACATTTCTAATTTCTATTAATGACAATGGCACTTGGCTAATTTACATTTGTAAAGAAAAATCAATCCACAATAAGAGAATTTATTTATTGATGAATATTAATATATTTTTAAATTTTGTTTGATAAAAAAATAACTATTCTCAAGTTCATAAATCTAACTTTAGATTATTTGTAAAAACTTATACAGGAATAATAAACATATTTGAATTTTTATAATAAAATACATCTATATTGTTGTAAGTTGGATTTATTTTAAGTGGTTGGGAAGAATATTTTTTATCCTTACCACTTACCACTTACCACTTACCACTTACCACCCACTAGAGCATAAAAAGTTATCAACCCTAACTTTAAATATTTATTTTCTTCCTTAGGAATAAAAATCATCCAACCTTAAACTTAAATATTTATCTTCTTCCTTAGGATAATTATCTATTTTGATTAAATGAGTTTTTAGTCATAGGATCTTGATCTTGAAATTAAAGATGATATTTGCAAGTTGTCCACATTTAACTTTGTGAGTAACATATGAGAAGCAACCTTTTCTAAATTAATATTGGACACATAAGTCACATATTGAAACCAACACATTAAAAGTAAAAATAATAAGTGGGATAAAAGATTTCATGAAAAAAATTACACTTACAATATTTGGTGAAAATATGGAGATATTTTATTTCAAATGATGTATTAGGAGATGATTATTATTTAATATGCCACGAAAATACATTTTAGACCATAGATTTATTAAATGAAACCCCTGTGGAAAAATCTTTTGAAATGAGGGTGATTTGAGTACCCCTTATCCTAATGTGTTGAAAAATAATTAACTCTAAAATTTAGATGAAATCTAAAAATGAAGAAAACTAGAAAGACATGCCATGGTTGCTACCTTGAAGTGAGGGGAAGAATAAGTTTCCTTTAGAAATCTCCTTCCAATAAGGCAAGTAATTATGTCACCCCATCCACATTTGTAAAAACAAATTAGTAAATAAAAAACTACCATGTCACAATTCATAATCAAAAATAAAAACCCATCTTTATAGCCACTCATACCAAACCCATCTTTTATATTTTCAATATCATAAATATAAATTTTAAAATTAACCAAAAAATCAAAACTCATTTTAACAAAAGTCAAAATATCAAAACATATAATTTCCATGAAATTTGATTACATTTAAATAATAAAGAGTCCCTAAAATGGGGTGATATTGGCCTCTTATCCTAATTCATTGAAAAAAATTAACTCTATAATTGAAAATAGAAACGGGAGTTGTTCTAAAACTCTTTGTCCTTTATTTGATGAAATCTAAACAAAAAAGGACAACCTTGTGTATGAGATAGGCTTTCATAATGGTTTGCTTTAAAGTAACTATAAAATATAATTTTAAAATATATTTTATAATTTTAAGGAGTTGTTTAATTGTTGTAGGTTTTGATTTATTTTTTTTTGAGAATGGTGATATAATTCTACACTAAATCATTATTTTTTGTTTTTAAATTTTTTTTTGAATGTAGAAATAGATTATAAATTTAAAAACATATAAAACACTCTTACTATACATAAATAATCATTCAAATCTACAAATTTAACAATTTATCACCAAATTTTAAACAAATATCTCAAAAAAATATTACTAACCAAAACCTATGACATTTAAACCCTCCCCTTGTTCATATACGAGATCAAAGGGTGGAGGACTTGCCTCATGAACAATCTATTCCCTCTCTCTACTACCCCTTCATAGGCTATCTAATGGCCGTAGAAGATTATGATCAAAGAAGAGGGCTGTTAAGATATCTTCAGGGTCACAAAAGATTATGATTGAAGAGGTAGGGATGATACACCCTAGTACCATCGGCCTGATACACCCTAATACCATCGGCCTCAAAGGTCATGGTTTCAATGACAGTGCTGTTATCAAATAATCAATTCCTAGCAGGGCAGGGTAGGGGTCCTTCTCACCCATTATTTCGATAACTTAAAAAAACCTATAACATTTAAGCTACCACTTATTTATTTTAAAGGCTACATGGAAAAATACCAATTACATCAAAATTATAGAAAAACATTCACAACGAATCTCTCATCAATAACATTTAAAAATTAAAGTGTCTCTTTCAAATAATCGTTGAAGATGATGAAACCAATTAATATTACATCTACAGCTTTTATCATAACAATTACCAATGGGTAACACACACGTGTCAATTCAGGATATTACCATATAAAGATTTTATTATAATTATAACCACACACGTGTTTATCAATGACAACTTGAAAGCAAATCTATGGATTGCAATATTTCCAAGAGTAACTTGAAAGCAAATCTATGGACTGCAATATTTCCGAGTAAAAGGACAGCGACATTGTTATTATCTATCCCCCTCATGCACTCACGTTATTACAAGTTTCTATCGTTGTCGCAGAAGGAGTAGGTGGACTGCATCATGTGCCTTTCATCTTAATCAATACTTAACTTTTATAAAGTAGTGGAGTAAAAAGGAGAGAAGATTACAAACACTCGAACCTAAATCAAACCCTGGCTATTAGGGTTTGCTGATTTCCACTCAATCAAATCTATCTCCGTTTTGTTCATCAGAGAACCTTTGTGCTTTCCTCTTAGATGGTTCAATTACTCGTAAAATCTGATCGTATTATCCGTTATATAGATATTAGACGGCGAATCTCCGAAGGGGCCGTCACAAATAAATTATCAAGTCGGTGGCGGTTGGAATCTTTCTTGCTTCGGTTTTATCGGCTGGATCTGACACCCTTCTGGGCTTCGAAGTTGGAATCATTGAGCGTGGATCTAACTTGCGCTGAAACGATGCCTTCCCTTCACTTTTGTATGTTTGATTTGGAAGTGAAATCAGTACTGATCTATCTAAATAAATCTATGTTTTTTTCTAATGTTTATGGGAATCTCGATAGATTTAGTTCACAACTGCTCAGCACATTGGAAACCACAGCTCGCAGAAAGAACTAACGATTGGAATTTTGTGAACCTCGATCCTAAGATCTGTGTAGTTGACAGATGCTTTAGCTAAATATTCCGAAAATTTTCTTTTGCGGTCATCAGCTATTTCTATTTCTTGGAACGCAGTGGCGCGTACGGAGGGTGGAATCGAGGTGCGTGTTCAGACGACCTCGGAATCTTAAACAGCTCGGAGTTTTTATATTGCCCGCTTCACATATTATATGGGCCATTTCTTTTCTTTTCAAATAGGGTTTTAGCTCATATTTTCAGATCTGCTTTGTGAATTCTCCTTTGCCCCATGAAGATTGGGGAAGAAATAGAGAGGGCCCTCTTCCATTATCTCTGCAATGTACATGTCTAACGCGAGTCTGCGGTCTCCTGGAGACCTGAGCTGTTTTGCTTTTCCACATCTGCGGCCAATAAAATATTGTGATCTGAATTGTTTCGCATTTTCTCCTCAAGCCACCATTATTCAAGATCCGCATATCATCCTTTTCTCTGGTGAGTTAACGGGCTGCGATATGCTGGTGCGTGTCTCCTTTCAGGACAGTCATGTATTCTTTATGCTGATAGCTTGGTGTGTGTAAGATCGGTTGTCCGGGACGAGCAAACGGCGGTTTCGGTGGCCAGGTCTGCAGGTCGGATGGAATTTTAGGGTTTCCGCAGGCATAACTCATCCCCGGCCCTAAAAGTGGCGAGAAACGGATAGGTATGAAGATTTCTGAGCAAGTGTTCCTACCGGAACGCGGCCGCGAAGTCTAGAGAAGAGACACAAATTCGCAAAAGAGCTTCTAGGGTTTTGATGGAAGCGCTTCTTTTATGGTTAAAAAGTGGCGCGTCTGTGAAATGAACGGTCTGGTTCTGGAGGAGTAGACGAGGGTTTCTGGCTTTAGACGACTGAATTTTGTTCGTCACAGGCATAGAATGAACCTCGAAGCTGAAAACATTGAGAGTTAAGGAAATCAAGATGTGCAAAATACTGCAGCACACATTCGGTCTGCTAAGTTCTGAATCTATTTGACAAGGATGGAGGCTGAGTTGTCAAGGCGTGAATGTTGACGATAGAGGACGAAGGAGTGGACTATTCAGCCCATCCGAATGAAGGTCACCCACGTGAGCAACACTTCGATTCGGTCTACATGGCATTCAAACGGGATCAGCAAAGAGGAGAGCAGAGAGGTCGCGCCCACTGTAGAAGGACATGTTGGACGTTCTAGGAGAGTTGGCTCCGGGTTTAGTCACTGATGGTACCTGAGGTGGACTGTCGTTGGAGACTAGGGTGAACAATAAAGATGGAGAGCTTCCCAATGGCCTTAATGAGGCATTTGTTATCCACCTTGCGCTAGACTAGGATTGGGATCAGTAGATCTCCAAGAGACTCTCTCTCGCATTGAAAGTGATGGAGCCATCAATCTAATGAATGATGGGGATCGAAAGTTGACTCRGACGACAATTCCCTGTGGAGATTTGGAGCTACATCTCCACAACTAGGCCAATAATGCCTACGATCAATAGGACAAGGATTATTGGYAAAACATTTGCCCATCAACCTAATGGGTACCTTAGATTACTCTAGAAGTAGGGATCTTAGGGCAATTSTCACGGGAAGATGAACCAGAAAAAAGAGAAGGAAATGCACCAAGTAAATGCAAAAAACAGGGAGGAGGAAAYGCATAAAGAAAATGCTTCAGCTCATAAGTATAAGTTTAGGTTCCAAAACTAGGTTAAATAATGTAATGAAACTGGAAGAGAAAGCAATAGTTGGTATTTTTCTAAGAAAGAAGATGCCATGCTAATACTTAAAGCAATGGATGAGCTTAAACATTGAACCAATGGTGGGTGGTTTATGTACCCAACATAATGACCTTGGCAAAGAGAGGGTTAGTCTATATTTTTAATTAGGTTGGAGAGAATATGGAAATGGAATGCTCAAAATCTTTTCATGAAGGAGTGGCATGTTGATTTTTATGCGAGAACCTCTAGAGTGGACATACTTTCAGTTTGGGTTTTGATACTCGGGCTACCTCTTGTTTTATGGTTGGAGGATGTATTTGGAGAAAAAGGGAACTCCCTTGGTTTGTATTATGAAGCTCAAGATACTCAATATTACAAGGTGGTCACAATATTAGTCACTCACAATATTAGTCACTCTATAAACTAGCAAAGGCTTGGGAGAGGACTTCGTTATTTAGAAAGATAAAAACCTAGACCTTTATCGATTAACTCTTGATTATAATAGTATACCCTTTAGATGTGGACAATGTCACATCTATGGATATTTAGAAATGGATTTTAATCTCAAATGGACACTTAGGAGAGGAAGGTGTGAGCTCAAAGGAAGAAACCTCAAGCATTTGGGGTAGTATTGTCAAAATCCCCTCAAATTACTTGAAGGGTGGAAGTTCCAACTAAAAAGAGGCATTGAGAAGGACCCTTAATGAAGATCCTTGAATCAATCAATATCCTAGAACCAACAAATAAACCTTTGGCCTTCAATGACAATAAAGATTCTATACCTCTCTAGGTATGTCTCCACAATTATCTTCCCTTTGTAGAAGGAAATCTTTGGATAATTTGGTTTTTAGAACTTGGAGGTTAGAGGAAGAAACAAAAGGCCTAGATTTGATCACTCATTTTTTCCCTAGCTTATCAAGCATTTACAAACGTGTTCTCTCTATCCTTACCCCCCTATTTGTGATTGAAAAGGCTTGGTAGAAGAAGAAACCCAAGTGGGGACTCTTTGAAAATCCAAAATTGGAATTTTAGCCCACGGATCCTAGTGGGACTCTATACAAAGAAATAATTCAAAATATAGCCTCCAAATCCTAGACTTCCTTGGGAAGGTGGTAGCGGACTTAGGTTTAAGAGGGAGAAAGTCCTTTATGTCTATGGTGTTGATGATTGCAATTATGTGAGACATTCTCCATCTTACAAACCTGTGAGATGTGGATCATTGCAGCTATGTGAATCTTTCTCCAGAGAGAAATCCCCTAAGAAGGGTACATGGTTCCTGCTGAGAAGGTAGAAATGACTTCCTCCATTCAGAGAGTTGAGAAGAACTCCAGTTATCCAGTGGGAAAGGAGCGCAAGGTGAACCTGTGAAATCCCAAAGTGTTGGGTGCATCGTCATGTGAACAGAAATGAAGATGATGTATTAGCCTCCTCTGAGCATCATAGTTGACGAGAAACTCCTGTGTGAGGCAGTGAGAAAGAAGATATGTAGAGTGGATGTGCATGTCGACTAGCACAGGTGAAAGTGAGATTTGGTTCTTCTGTGTAATGCAGTGAGCCAGAGATATGGACATCCCTATGGATGTTCCCCTAGTGGATGAGCACTAGTGGGTGTATCATATCCCTTGCTATATTGTTCAAGAGTGAGACCTCCATGTAACCCTAATTGTAATGTAAAGGGTACATGTCAACCCCACCTTAATGTGACTGGTAATTAATGTAATTAATATTAATTATATTATAAGCTAGTGAGGTAGGCCCCCACCTTAATGTGACTGGTAATTAATGTAATTAATATTAATTATATTATAAGCTAGTGAGGTCGGCCCATACAGTCTTCTATTGACACAGGTTGAGGTTAGTACAAATAAAGGTAAATTCCTCATTTAGGAAACATAATCTTACACATGAGTATGGAAATTTCAGAAAGAACATCTTCTTGGGAAAAGTGCACACCTCTCTTCTATTGACACAGGTTGAGGTTAGTATAAGTAAAGGTAAATTCCTCATTTAGGAAACATAATCTTACACATGAGTTTGGAAATTTTAGAAAGAACATCTTCTTGGGAAAAGTGCACACCTCTCTTGGGCGCTAGTCTTCTAGGGTTTGAGCACCCTCTTGTGTGCTAGGCCTTATTGGTGGTGAAGGTCTGGTTTGAGCACCCTCTTGTGTGCTAGGCCTTATTGGTGGTGAAGGTCTTTCTTTTGAAGAATATAACAAAGGATTTGGTTGGGTTTTCTTCCCTTCCTGAGAAGGGTTTCCCAGGACACTTCTTGTGTTCTTGTGCATGGTGTTTCTTCTCATGATCTTAGTTATGGCAACATTCTTGTTTATGGTTAAGACAAATGCTAAAATGAAATGAAATAAATGCTTAACCTAGCTTATTGAAAAATCAACATGGTATCAAAGCATAGGTCTTGAAGAGCCCATTGCACAAACATTTTTCAGCCATCCTCTCTCACTTCTGCAGAAACCGTACGACCCTCCTAAGGTTCACAAAAATTTTGTACGACCCTCCTTCTTTCTCAGTTTCATCCCTTAATACTTGGACTTTGGGGATAATTTTGGCATAGTAGTGTACAAGCTCCTTCAACACACCTCCAACAAGCTTCAAATCAAAATTTCAAGCATTTTGAAATTTTGGTCCTCGGGTTTCTAAGGTTTCGCTAATTTCTGTAGAAATTTCAGTATCAAGGTTTTTGCAACTCATTGAAGGAGCTCTTCAGCTCACCAGTGTTCTCCTATCTTTCAAAGTCTTATTGTTGGAAGTCATAAGTCCAATAAAACCTAAAATTGCTAGCCTAGCCTCGCCATTAGGTTTTCTAGCTCATTTGACAAAGAGTTGTGAAGAATCTAAAATTATGATGAACAAAAACTATGATGGAAGATGAGCTTGATGGATCAAGCAACTTCAAGTTCCTGAAAGACAAGACCTCAGAGGAAGACTTATTGTGGGTAATACAAAAGGGTTTACCAGAGACATCTATCAATGAATGGAAAGAAGATGACGTCGAGACAAGGAAGCCAATCACCTACTCAATCCCTTACATTAAAGGGTGAGCTTCAAAATAACAAAGATGAAAAAAGGTGACACTATGACTATCTTCTTCATATAGATATCAGAGGATAGAGATTATCCAAGAGCCATTGGATAAATCATATCATCATCCTTAGGTATGCACTTGTATATATTATTTGTATCATTGTCATGAGGGAAATTGCAGGAGGAAGGAACCTTTTGTCAAAGTCATGGATCTAGAGGGATCTCAGTACATTTAGAGGAACAACACACTGAAAGTAAAGATTCCAGGTTTGATTGTTGTAATTGTCATTCCTCTAACCTATATTTCTAAAATCTTGCTACATTACAAGTAGGTGTTGTAGGTGTGACAACATTCCTTAAATTGTTTTGATTCTAGAGATGTACTTATTATTCTCCTTTAGGGGATATTCTTGTGTTGGTTCTTTTTGTTTTCTTGTTCTAGGTAGGTTAACAAGAAAATAATATGCTTATCCTTCAGAGGGAGTCACTTGACTTAGAGGGAGTCAAAACTATTTGAGAAATAGGAAGAATAGAACCATCATTGAGACAACCAATGATATAATGCGTGATTAGAGTCCTTCTAGGATTCCATGGGCAGAAGCATGCATAACACAGTATATGTGCAAAACAAGAGTCTTCACCAGACTGTGAAAAACATAACTCCCGAAGAAGTCTTCACCGGAATGAAGTCTGATATTGAACAATTTAGATTATTTGGGTGTCTAGTGTATTTTCATGTACCCAAAGAGAAGAAGTCCAAGCTAGATCCTTTAGAAAGAAAGGATACATTGAATCTTCAAAGACATTCCAAAGCGACATCCCTGGTTAGAGACAGATTGAGACAAGTAGAAACATTGTCCTTGAAGAATAGATAGTCTTTCAAAGACCCAAAGAATCTTAGATGGAGATTGATAGTAAAACAATACCTTCCCCCCCTTCAGCAGTTCAGAGGGATACTGACATTATTCCAGTTGATCCAGTTTCTCCAGTTGATATGGTCAAAGATATTGAAGTAGGGCATAAAATGCTTACCTAGACTCACTCTGCAAGAGGCAGAGAAACATACAAGCCTCGTAAGGCACATCTCGAGAAAGAAAAAGAGATTTCCGAGCTATCCTTCAGTCATGAGCCACTTCATTGATGCTGAGCATCCTTGTCTTAGAGAAGCAACAAGAGAACCGGTATGAAAAGATGCCATAACATAAGAATACCAGAGTATCTTAAAGAATGATGTATAAGATATTATTCAGGGACCAAAAAGGGAAGTATGTGGTAACATTCAAGTGGATCTATAAGATCAATCATGCAACTGATGGAATTGTCAAGAAATACAAAACGAGATCTATAGCCAGAGGTTTCTCACAAATAGAGGGAGTTGTCTATGATGAGACACTTGATACAGTAAACCCGACACACTTCCATCCATATTACCATCCATGAGTTGGAAACTATATCAGATATATAGATTCTTGATGAGTTTGGATTTCATCAAGAGTGTTGTTGATCCAAACCTATATTACAGTGTTGGTGACGAGAACCTGATTTTGATGACTTATTCAGAAATCCTTGTTGTTGGATACAAGTAATCCTTGACTTCTGAATTCAAGATGAAGAATCTAAGTGTGATGCATTACTTCTTTGGACAAGAAGTACAATAGAGAACCGATGAGATTTTCCTGAGTCAAGGAAAATATACAGTGAGAATTTTAAAGAAGTTCAGTATGACAGAATGAAAAATCCACCGTGATGGATTTAAAGAAAAAGATTGATGATGATTCAAACGAGACTTATCACATTGGATCATTGATGTATCTGGCTAACACCAGACTTGATTCATGACATGAAATGTATGTGCTTAGTCATTTCACGAGTCAATCGAGACAGACTCAGTAGACAACAACAAAACATGAGACACAATTGGATATGGTCAATGATATGCCTCCAGAGTGAACTTGAGTTTGCAGGATATGCTGATTGAAATTGAGCAGAAAATACAGTGGACCAGAAGATCACATCTCATTGATGTCCTACCATGAAGTTTTCCATGGTTTCCTAATGCAACATGAAACGAAAATCTTTGTGGCCCTCAATACCACAGAAGTAGAGTATATACCATTGAGTGTGCAAAGAAGTATGGCTTCACAAGATTTTGACATACTTACCTGATCATGAAATGGATCCTATGATGATAACCAAGAGTAGTTTATAAAGCTCCTTGAGAACTCAGTGTTTCCTGATGGATCGAAACACAATGAGATGAAATATTCTTCTATCAGAGATATGATGCAGAGGAAAAATCGTACACATACAATACCTTCCTACACTTGAGAAGATTACAGACATCTTCACCAAACCAACTTGGTGAAGAATGCCTTCCTAGTTGAGAGGGAGTATTGATGACTCCATCCAAGACAAAATTCAAAGTACATCTGTGTGAGACTTGGCATGATGAAGAATGCCTCCCTATATGAGAGGAAGTTTTGATGATTGCAGTTATGTGAGACATTCTCCAGCTTACAAACCTATGATATGTGGATCATTCCAGTTATGTGGTTCCTACCTGAGATAGAGATGGAACGTAGAGATGACCTCCTCCATTCAAAGAGTTCAGAAGAACTCGAGATGATTATTCAGTGGGAAAGGCGATATGTTGAGTTAGACGTTCATGTGGCTGAGCACAAGGTGAACGTGTGAAATCCCAAAGTGTTGGGTGCATCATCATGTGAACAAAAATGAAGATGATGTATTAGCCTCCTCTGAGTAGCAGAGTTGACGAGAAACTCCAGATGATTCTCCTGTGTGAGGTAGTGGGAAATAATATCTATAGAGTGGGCGTGCCTATGGACGAGCACAAGTGAACGTGTGAAGATCTGGTTCTTATGTGTAATGAAGTGAGCGAGAGATATGGACATCCATGTGGATGTGCCCCTAGTGGATGAGCACTAGTGGGTGTATCAGATCCCTTTCTATATTGTTCAAGAGTCAAACCTGCCTGTAACCCTAATTGTAATGTAAAGGGTACAGGTCGACCCCACCTTAATGTGTCTAGTAATCAATGTAAAAGATAATTAATCTGGTTAATATTAATTATTTTATAAGCTAGTGAGGTCGGCCCTGTTTTGCCAATAGACACTTCTGTTGACAGGTTCAGGTTAGTATAAGTAAAGGTAAATTCCTCATTTAGGGAACATAATCTTACACATGAGTTTGGAAATTTCAGCAAGTACATCTTCTTGGGAAAAGTGCACACCTCTCTTGGGCACTAGTCTTCTAGGGTTTGCACACCCTCTTGTGTGCTAGGTCTTATTGGTGGTGAAGGTATTTCTCTTGAAGAATATAGCAAAGGATGTGGCTGGGTTTTCTTCCCTTGTTGAGAAGGGTTTCCCAGGATACTTCTTTTGTTCTTGTGCATGGTGTTTCTTCTTGTGATGTTGGGTGCAGAAACATTCTTGCTTATGGTTAAGAAAAATGCTAAAATGAAATGAACTACATGCTTAACCTAGCTTATTGAAAAATCAACATATGGCATAGAGACAAAAATCATCAAGATGTTGCAAAAAATTATCTCTAATTGTGGCTCTTAGAGCATATACCCCTAATGAGGGGCTTAAATGATCTTCTTAACCCCAATATTTAGAGACTTGCTAATCCCTTAAAGAAATTGGCCATTGGCCATCATGAGGCTTATATAGAAATTAAAACCCAAAGGAATGAACCCAAATATTTATGATTGAATGGGAGTTTAGTTATATTAATGCTATTGGGGGATTTGGTGGGAATGTAACTAGATGGAAGAGGTATTCATATACCCTATCTAACTTACCACCATAATTGGATGGAAGAGGCCTTCATATACCCTATCTAACTCTTGGGAATTTCCTATAGGTCTAGGGGTGGCCTTGTTCTAAATGGATTTGGGGAAAGCAATCACTATCCTAAATGTTTATGGTCCCTACTTTGATTGAATGGAGTAATGGGAGAAATTCTTCAATACAAAATGAGTTGAGAGTGGCCTTGTGGTGATAGGGGGGACTTAAAATTTACTTCAGGGGCTTCAAAAATTTTGGGACCTATAAGTCACATGGATGATCATGATATTTTATAATAAATCTAGAAGCAAAAAGTGTAATAGACATTGAACTAGTAAAAGTAACTCCCACTTGGAGAAATAGGAGAACATGGAAAGATAGGAGAGCAAAGAGGCTTGAAAACTTTCTAATCTCTTAAGGGTTTTTGGATGAAGTTATTCTAGTAAGAAAATGGGTAGCCTTGAGGGGGACTCAACCATAATTTGGTTGTCTTAGAAGTGTCCCTTGCCTAGGAAAAACTACCTAACCCCTTCAAGCTAAATCTAGAATGGATAAAGGTGGAATATTTTGTCAAAAATATCAATAATGTTTGGAATCCATTTGATGAACATATAAGAGAGTCTACCCCACTTCAATTTCAAGAAAACCTGAAAGCGACAAAGAAGATAATAGCTCGATAGGGACAAAAATAAAAGATGATAGGATCCTTAAAGAGGTGGAAGAAGGTCTCGAACCCTATATAATAGTGAAGGGTTTGGAAAATTGACTAGAAATTGGAAGTGAAGCAACTAGAAGAAAGAAAAAGGAACATATTATTAGAGATAGAGGAGAAAAGAATTCTAAAGAGTGTTGGATATGTATTATATTATTTGCACGACTAGTAGTAGTGCCTATGGGAGCATAGGGGGCGGAGTCCCCTAAGAGGGGTTCAAGGGGAGCGCCCCTGAATTTTTTTTTTCCTCAATTTTCTTGTTGGACGGTTTTTCAACACATGGTTTTTATCGATGGTTTTATATTTCCGGTTAAGGAATTAGGGTTGTTGACTAATCCTGATCCATATTTATGAGCAGAACAAAATGAATAACAGACTGCATACAATAACACAGATATCCAGTGAACAATAACTTCTATTGAATAAATAAAATAGGTTGAAATGTAAAACTACAGAACTGAAACCAACTTGCTCGAATGGTGGTAGATATATATGAGAAGAGATGTGGCTTCTACATGCATCCTTCTGACCAAAATGATTACAATGAGGCTCAAAAGACCTTTTTAACATTTCTCATGAATTCCAAAACCCTAGATATCCAAAAACCTAACCCTAGGAGATGAAATGCCAAAAGTTATGTGGGCCCCGATGGGTAAGTTGGTACCTCAACTTCCGAGGGTCGTAACTTTTGCATACGACCTCCGTTTTAGACGCATGATAGCCCATTGGAAAGGTATTTTAGAGAACTACACATTATTCCACCAAACTCTAACTTTGTTTATATTTTTACTATGGAAATCCAAAAAACCATTGTTTAGGGCCCCAAAATAGCCTTGGAAGTACAGAAAGATGTACTGACATGAAAAATTCCAAAATAAGCTAGTTGGATTAGGTGGGTGGCCACCAATCTTGACCCGACAGTTGTGTAGGGCTTCAGACAACCCCAAAAGTGTAGAACCCACAATTATAAATAATTACATAAGAACGTGTTGAACTAAAAACATCAAAACGAGCCAACTAGAATAGGTGGGTGGCCACCAATATCCACCTAGATTAGTCCTCCCCCCTTAGGAAGCAAGGGTATCCATTATGTTGAGTTCCCCCATCATGTGAGGACATTTATGTTGAATTTGGCCCTAGGTGAGCCATTTTCCTTAGTGCAGGCGCTCCTTGACAACCCGATAAAGATCGATCCTTTGCTAGCGAGTGTCCTTGACCTGTGTGTCCAATATCTGATCAGTGGATTCATGTTCCATGCAGTCATGATTGAACTATTTTGGTTTTAACTATTCTGCGATCTCTGAGGTTTCCAATAATGGTGGAAAATATGGTCGAAGGAGGTCCACATTGAATAGTGGGTGTAGGCTAGGAGAGGGGGGAGTGTTGTGGTCAAAAGAATTGTCTCCTGTAGCTTGGTGATAGTGTAAGGCCCATAGAGAAATGAATGGATATTCCGATGGGGCCTTGTAAGGTGTTTTTTCTACAAATGTAACCAGACCTTGTCTCCCACCTGAAACTTGTGTAGTACTTGGTGTTGATCATGATGCTCCTTGTACTTAGCATTGGCTTTCTGCAAAATCTCATGGATCTGTTGGCGGATGTGTTGAATCCGCTCAATGAATCTTGTTGCTTTGTTGGCCTCAAACTGAACATGGGAATATTTTTTATGTGTGGTTGCAAGAGATAGTGTGACATCAATGGGATCCAAGGGTTGGAATGTGAACCCCACTTGAAATGGGATATGGTCAGTGGAGCTATGGAGAGCCATGTTGTAGTTGTGATGAACATAGGGAAGACTCTCATACCATGTACGCAAATTCTTAGAGTTATACATGTGTAGGATGTGCACAATCATTCGATTGATGACCTCAGTTTGGCCATCAATTTGAGGGTGGAAGGAAGTGGATTTAGTGATCTTGGTGTCCAACAATGACGAGAGACATGACCAAAATGTGCTAAGGAATCTGTTATCCCAATCAGAGATGATGGTCTGTGGTATCCCAAAATGTACCCACTCTTGTTCGAAGAAGAGCTTGGCAATATCTACCGTTGTGATGCTCTTCTTAGAGGCTATGAGAATGGTCAACTTTGAAAACCAATCAACCGCCAAAAATACACAATCATTTCCTTTCTTGGTGGACGGAAGGCTCGACATGTAATCCATTGAGATGGATTCCCAAGGCCTCTCGGGAGTAGGAAGAGGGATGTATAAGCCTTTCTTCTTGATGGTTGGCTTGGAAATGACACATGCAATGAAATATCTGATATACTTGTTGATGTCCTGTCGAATTTTTGGCCAATAAAAATGTTTATGTTCTGCTATCCGACTGTAGTGAGCCTCCCAAATCATCTTTACACACTTGCTTGCAGGAACACAAAGGTGGCCCAGATGGCATAATAGTCCATCCTAAATGTGAAAATCGGTGACATAAATGTGAAAATCGGTGACATCCGTGCCTGTACCCAAGAGCTGATAGATGGTGGCAAAGTTAGGATCTCATTGATAAAGTTGGGTCCACTCAGATCCCACAGGAATGGAGCACAGTGGTGAGTACAACCACAAGAGGTCGATTGAGGTAGTCAACGACACAATTTGTGCTCCCTGTCTTAGATTTAATGTTGAGATGAAACCGTTGTAGGTATGTGGAACACTTTTGATAGCAGTCGTTCTGTAGCTTCCCCGGTGTCTATATGAACTGCAGAGGCTTGTGATTCCTTATCATAGGTGGGGTATTTCTGGAAGACTGTCTCACTATGGTATGCTACCAGATGACCGTGTTGAGTGAGAAATGCACCTACAACATAGTGGGATGCATTAGTCTCAATATCGAACGGTTGTTGTAGATTGGGTAAGGATAGTAATGGAGCTGAGCACAAGCAATACTTCAGATCATCAAATGCTCGTTGTTGTGTCTTCCTCCATGCAAAATTTTCCTTGTCACCTTATCCAAACTTTATGAGTAGAATGAAATAAATACATATTATTATCAAAAGATTTTTAACATATAAAAATGAAACAATGGAAAACAAGATTGATAGCTTATCTCTGAGAAGAGATATGACGGTTGTTATGCTCATTTGCAAGAACATAATTACAATGAAGCTCTGAAAACATTTTTACAATAAAGAAGAATACACATGGATAAGTTCTCTAGATTAAAAATTCCCCATTGCAATTTTAAAAATTTAGAGATAGTATGTTTAGCCACCCAACAGCTCCATCAAACACCCCGAGACAATTTGGTTTCTTGTACATAATTTGGAGCGTGAAACATGGAAAACAATTATCACCAAATATATCAAGGGAAGAATCGGATGAAGACAATCCATTTGAAAACCATCTATGCGAGAAAATTTTAAAATTAAAATCACCTATCAAGCATCTACAGCAACCTCAAAGTTTTTTTTGAGTAAGCTAACACTATATTATTTTCAATAAAACAATGAAGTTATACGGACAAAACAGTGAAGTTATACGGACAGTTTTCTGGCAGCCAGCTCAAGTCTGAAGTAAAGTGATAATGTCTTCTTTGAAGACAAAAAATATAAAACAGACAGTTTGATCTCTCAGGAGCTATTCTCTCTAACAAAAGAAGCATTAAGAAGAACTATATCCCTATTTAAAACTTGAACTATATCCCTAACAAAAGAAGCATTAAGATGATAGTAAAAACTAACTTTAAAGACAACAACCAAGACTAGCCCGAAGCCGACTTTTGACCAGCTACAGGAATGTCGGAACTGCATGCAGCCAGTGGATTAGGCTCATTCAAGAGGATAGCATCCTGGGCAGACAGAGTGGGTGCCTCTCGCATGAGTTCTGGAAGAACCAGCGTGGTCACCAGCAAAGAAATTCTTTGATTCATTTGCTCTATTTTATATTTCAGGTCCGCCGAGTCTCCAAGACCATGTTGAAGAGCTCTCCTGTCAAGTAAACGTTGCTGGAAGTGCTACCAGAGTTCCACGAAGCTGGCGTACCATGCAGAGGGCCAAGGATGCTACCACCTCGATGTTCATTATCGAGACCTGCCTAATCATGACTAGAATTACAACAACCTCAATGTTAACTGTCATGTTTGTGGGAAATTTTTTGTCCATATTCATGGCAATACCTCTACTTTTTCAAGAAGATAAATATAGGTTATTTAAAAACAAGACATTGTGGTAGGAATTAATCATATGGTAAATGGAAAGGCACATGATCCATAGAGCTTAACTACTTAAATGATCAAATGTTAAAATGCGGAGGTCCACCTTTTCATGCACTTTCAAAGATATATGACTATTAACTACTTAAATGATCAAATGTTAAAATGTGGAGTTCCACCTTTTCATGCACTTTCAAAGATATATATATTCCAGTAGTCATATGGAACATGTTTCTTTTTAACTAGAAGGTTAGCAAAGTAATATTTATTCACAGAGGAAATGAAATAAATAATGATAGAAATTACAAAATCATAATGGGGAGTAGTTTTTTTGCTAATAAATTTGGCATCATTATAGAGATAGAAAATGTAAATGGATTGATGAAAACATTGTAAGGGATTCTTGTTAAGTTGATTTTTGATCACCTACTACTTCTTAGAGAGATGTTGAGAAAGAATGAGGGAAAAGTAATTTAGATTTTTGTTTTTTTTCTTGATTTTGCTAAGCAAAGGTAGGAAATCTAGTTGAGTGGAGAGAAACAACTTTCTACTTATATGAAAAGGTTATTAAACATATGACGTAGTACAGTAAACTATAAAATTAGAAGGAAAGTTAAGATCATTATTAATATTGGTGTCAAACAAGGATGTCTCCTCTTGGTAACATTATTTGACTTATTTATAGTTCATTTAGAAGATTGGACCACAAAGAATAGGGGAGGAGGAATATGGATTATAGGTTTCACTTTATTATTGTTGATTTATATATATGATGTTGTGTTATTGTGAAAGATCAAAGATCATCTTCAAAGGAATCTTATTTCCCTAAACAACTTTTATAGAATATTAATGTCCTAGGCCTAGTTTTAATTCTAGTTATTATTGGAACTCCTTTGTGGAGAAATGTGTAATAGGAGGCATGAAGGTCCTCTATTCTATACAAAATAAATGTAGACAAATTTATATTTGGAGTTAGAAATTGATAAAGCCACTCTTCAGAGCATTGGTACAAACAATAGTTTTGTATGGTTGTCCAGTTTAAGGTCTAGGCCTCTCTAAAGAATCCTAGAATAAAGCTGAAAGAATTCAAAAAATGGTTTTTATTACAGTAACCAGGATTAAAAATACAAACTCCTTTCTCTATAATGTTAGCGTAAAGATGTATGTTTTTTTCTTTAAAGGAAAAACTTATAGGGAAACCCAAGGGATGCTTCTTAAAATTTATGGATGTCATCCCTAGTAAACCCGTTAGTGTAGAATAGTGTGCCTAACATAGGGTAATTTGAAATAGGAACTTGCTAACACAAAACCAATTAAATGCCCAACAACAATCGTGACAACCATATGAGTTAACCCCTTGGGCTAAGAAATATGTATGTTACAATTAGAAGGAGAAGCATTATGTCAATTTATAACATATATAATCAAAATAATACATATGGACACTAACATAATGCCACACCAAGAAAAGAGTGTATCTCAAGATAAAAGTTGGTATTGTGATGAGATGAACTTAATTAAAAAATGAGAAATTGAAGAAGATTTTCCATTGAAGAATCAAGCATTTGCAACATGGTACACTAGAATGTACTAGAGAATTCAATGTTAAATTGACCTAATGATTATTTATATAGAACAAATATACCTCATGAAGAAAATATAAATGCATAAAAAACATATAATTTATCAATTCTCATCACCTAACAATTTAAACACAGAGATAGAAATATATAAATAGAACATAATTTCTATATTTATTTTGCAAACAAAGAGAAATTGAAAATCATATACATATGATGTTATATTTTCCTATATATACACAAGTAATATAAAAGCACCCAATTAAACATGGAGATTTAAGCACCTTATATAACTTCTTGTTTCTATGAACAAAACAAATATGTAATTTACCAATTTTGGTAAAGATGTTTTAGAAAACCCCATAAAATGATTTTATTATGAAATGAGATATCTTTGATATAAAAAGAACTCCAAAACTAGCATTGTAATTTTTCATATTATTTTATAAATTGTATAAAAACTTTCATGAAATACTTTTAAAAATACCTTTTATTATAATTTGTTGTAATTCTTCATAATTTTTTTTATAAACTATATAAAACATTTATAAAATATAAAAATATTCTAGAAAATTACAACCATAAATATGAATGAATGGAGCTTTTCACCATAATAATAATAAAAACTAATAAATCTAAAAAAACATGAAAAAACTATTTTTTTTAAGTTTGAATGAGAAAAAGGTCAAAATCATTTATTAAGAATTCAAATTACTTGATCATTGCCATAATGTAAAAGGTGTAATGGTATAAACATGGATTATTATAAAATAATATTATTATATTTTACAAAGGTTAATGAATAAATATAAAGAGATTTAAGTGTAAGAGATATTTAAATGGTCTCCGTTTTATGATGATGATAGATCAAGGAAGGTAAGAGAATACTTCAATTTCTTTAAAATTGTATCTTTATCCTCAAAAAACATTGAGATAGGCATTTCAAGATCACCTTAGTTACAAATATGACAAATTCGTTCATCTCACGGTGTTTTGATAATCGTCTAATGCCCAATTTCAATATATAACTCATCAAAGTTTGTTATTTCTTAATAAAAAAGAGAAATATTAAATTAGCTCCCAATCATATTCATGAAAACCTATGAAAGAAATATCACTTAACACTATGGTACACATTTAAATAATAATTCCTCAATTTGGAGTTAATGATGATGAAAAATGTTAATTATAATTATATGGTCGAACCCTTTCACTATATCTACCCACTCATGTCAATTTGCGAGTAAAATAGTCATTATTAAAAGGATACAAAACCATGACATTATTGTCCAAGACACACTTAGAAGACACTACTAAAATTGATCTTAAGCTTGATTAGTGTAAGAATCTATATAAACTATTGTAAGAAAATTAAAGATTATCTTGAAATAACTTAAAATAGGGCTTACCATGAATGTAAAATAGAATAATAGATTACCATGAGCCTCATGAATGAATAGAAAAATAGAGTAACAATAATAATATAAGGTGAAGGCATTAATTTTATGGAACTTTTATATGTAATAATGTTTTAAAAAAATTATTGGGTTCAAGTGAAAAACACAATATGAATGTATTTAAAACTTCTTAGCTTGAGAAAGTCCAAGCTTGGAAACTCCATTGACATGGAGGTTAGGAAAGAAAATGATGTGCATATTTATGTTTTGATGAACCATGTGCATGTTTTTATTTTCACTGAAAAGTTGTATTTATATGTAATGCATGCATGATCCTTCCCATATCCCCATCTCCTTTTTATTTTGAAAATTAGGAAATTGGTGTCTTTATGCATGTTTCTACTTATATTAAAACATTATATTAAAGAAGAATGTGTTGCATTTTATTTCTTAAGGATAAAATCTAATTGTCATTCTTTTATGTGAGTTTCCTTAGTATCTTGGTTATATTTTTTTATAATGTTTATTATTTGTATTAAAATAAATTTATTGATATATCATAAAAAAAAAAATCAAAGTGAAACAAATGAGGTGCTTGATAGCATAGTTTTAAATAGATCTAGAATCTCAAAATGACTGGTGACTAATTAAATAGTTATTACAAATTCGAAAACAAAACTAAAAATATTATTAGTATATATCCTTATGAACTGGCCTAAAACTAAAACAATCTTGCAAAACAAATAAAAGCCTAAAATTAATATAAAACATGCCCACTAAGGTCTTCTTTCTTCACATATTCATGTGGAGATGGTTCCAATGTTGCATTCTCCTTTACCAAATTTTCATGCATTTGTTGGAATGTTTCCTCCTCCTTTCCTATTACTCATATGAACCCAATGGAAAACTTTGTAAGCGATGCAAAATAATGGGAAGTACTAACAATTCCTAAAACTAGTTCATATAACATGTTAAAATTAACTTCTCCAACTGTTGACTTTGACCAACCACAACAACAAATAATTCAATCCTTTTAGTCTTCTAAGATTCCAAATGAGATAACAATTTCTTGTTGATATGAGATGATGATACTTGAAGCTCCTTGATTTGCTTAGCATTCCTCCTTTGGAACTGAAACAATTCAAATAACTCTTAAGGAATTCAATGGGTAGCATGCCTATGAACTTCCATCATCTTCCAAGGATAAATCTTGGCTTCAAAATACCCAAATTGTCCAAGAAATTCCCAAGCTAAAAGCATCTAGAAAGAACAAGACCGAGAAACCTTCCTTTGAACCACAATCCTCCAAAAATAGAGAACAAAAATAACCTATACCATAGTACCTTCTTCAAAAGAAGATACAAAGCAATCCAGAAGAAGGATCTAAAACAAGCTGGGGTAAGACTCCAAATACACAAGAATAAACCAACATTTCTTTGCATTAAATATCATAGTCAATACAAAATTCCATCCCATTGCCTTTATTACATTTTTTCTCCTTGCTTGAAAGAGTAATAAGGGAGTATAAATGGGAAACTAGTGGTTATTGTATATCCCATCGCCCTTAAACCATCATTCTACTTTTCTCCTAGCTTCATAGGTTTTATGTTATAATGATTGGAAAATATATGATCCTGGGGGATATGAGATTATAATGGTCCCCCCAGTTATGCTTAACAATCCCTCCATTTGAAAAACTCCTTTGTTTTCCATTAGGTGGTTCAAAGCCTTTAACAATTGAAACAACTTCAATAGATTGAATGCTTCTTGCAACCCCTTATTCTCTTTTAATCAATTTGGAGAGATTTGGTGTTTTAGAGGTAGCATGATTTTGCATTTGTCGAAGTATTATTGATGAGTCTCCAACAACAATTAGTCTTTTGATTCTTTTTATTTTTAGGATGGTAAATGTTGTGAATAAAGTTAATTATTCTATTTGATTATTGATGGATTTACCTAGGCCTCACGAAAAACTTATTTCCAAACTTCCTTCATTATCAAATACCACTCCCCCCACCATGCTTGCTACCCTTGCCTAGTATGCACATCTTAATACCTATTTTTTTTAAGAATTTTATGATCTAGTAATTTTTATAACATAATTTGTAAAGTAATAATGTTTTAATACTTTTTATTTTTTTCCAAGATTAATACCTTTCCTTTGAAGATAAAATTAAATACAAGAATCATAACAGACATAAAGTCATTTCCTCTTGTTGTTCTCCTTCATGTAATTAAACTTGTTCTCCGTAGTATAAAGTTGCACATTTTCAATTCTCCATTGTTATATTTTAGAAACTATCTAAATAATATGTAGTATTATCCTATGAAACTATTTAAGGTATATTTTAATAAAATACTTTCACGTGTAGAACAAGGTGATTCTAAATTCTCCCATTACCATGAATAAATAATATGGAATTTGAAAGTTGTATTTGAATGTTTCCTCATGATTAATTGTTTCTTTTGAATTATGTGTTAGTCTTTGATGTATGAAATGGTGTTGTGATGAACAAGAGTTCATGTAATGTATTGATTTTATGTGCCATGGTTTTCTTCCACCATTTTCTAAATTAGTGAGAATGTTTACAAACTAGTTTGAAGTAGTTTTGAATTTTGAGAGAAGCTAGTAGTATATATAAACTTAAGATGATGATTACAATAATGGATGCTTTCTTATTTTTTGAAATAATTGAATCACGTTTCTCAACTTCATTTCTTCCAAGCACATGTGTTGTACTTATGTATTTGGCCTTTGAATTGTAACATTTGATAGTTATACTATATTTAAATGAAGTGGAGATATGTCTATGGATGTCAACTTCATGATTTTTCATTTTATATGGGTCACACCAATTTGTTTATCGATGTCATGAATTCCTCTTAGATAAATTAATTGTAAGGTTTTAAGGAGAACCACCTTTAGAATGGAGAAGGATTTTGTATTTTATGCATTAACCATTGGTTCTCGCTATTTTGAGTTGATACCAAAACATGTCAAGAAATTGACATCCATGCTAAAGATCAAAGACAAGATCTCTTCTTACTTTCTTAATGACTCTATTATTGTGCCTCTCGTAAAAGTTGCATTAGTTGTTTTTATAAATGAATAACATGGGAATATTTTGTGGAAATAACTTAGAATATCATGCCCTCATTCCCTTGCAACATTTTCTAAATCTATTTTTTCTTGCTATGTTCCTCATTGGATGGGTCAAATTAAATGATTTATCATTTTATACATTTTTAATAGCTACACCATCTTTTTGAAACTCCAAAAATTACTATTGCAACACCAACACATGTTTATATTATCTTCCAAGTTTAGAAGGAGTCTTTAAAACTTGCATTTATTACTGAATATTGTATGTTTGGGTAATCTATTATTGATGTTGAGACCTTGTAATCAAGATGTAAACTATTACACATTCTCTTCTATCTTAAATCTCTATAACAAGAGCATTGAGAATGCTACATTTTATGAGAGGCATCTTACCCAGTTAATGTAGAATCAAAACATTAGTAAAGAGCCCTATAGGTAAAGTGATGAAATTGTCATATTCCCTAACACTCCAAACAACTAAAACAACTAAAGAAAAATCCAAAGAGAATTATGATTTTATTCTACATTAACTTTATTTTTCTTTTATTGAATCTAATTGCCAAGATGGAGCTTAATAATTACAAAAAAAATGTTAACTTTTAAGATAAAAATATATAAAGAATTAATTAAAGTAATCTATCATAAATTAAAAAGGATTTTAAAACATTAATACTCTAAAACTATATTTATAAAAAAAAATAGGTATTAAAATAATAATACTAAGGAAACATGTTGTAAGGAATGATGTTTAGGTTTTTTCATGAGAAAGAAATGTGTAAGGGTTTTATTTAACACATTTTTTTTTAATGTAAATAGAAACATACATTCATTATTGAAGTTGAAAACATCCACTATTTTTTATGATACGAAATTTAATATTTAGATAGGAACTTAGTTCATGTGGCAAGTTTGAATTTCATAAGAATGTGCTTGCCTTGTATAAAACTTATTTCACCCATGTGTTATTTGTTATGTGTCATGTCTCATCCTAATCCTATGTGATTGCTTGAGATTTAGGTTTGGAGTAACTAAGGAAATGGTATGGAATGCATAAATCATAATATAAACTTTTTTTTCTATTTTGCTTGTGACATATCTCATTAATAAAAAAAAGGAGAGTTTAATATTTCTCTTATATTTTTCTAATACCTTTACAATTTCAAAAACATGTATAGGGTGCACTACTACACATTTATCAAGTTGATATTTTCTCCAAAAGAAACTCATGTTCATTACATTAAGACCTTCAAATGTGCACCAACATTTAGAGGCTTCATTAACTTTATTCATTTTTAAAATTATATAAAAAAATAAAAAATTACTTTAGAAAAATATCCATAGTACTCCTTATCATGTGTAAACACCAATTTTTATATATGGATTCCATCATTTAAAAACCAAAATTAACATATATCTTATAATTTCAAAAAGCAAAAATCAAAATTGATATAATTATAAAAAATCTCAATATATAAACATATATATATATATATATATATATATATATATATATATATATATATATATATATATATATATATATATATATATATAAANATATATATATATATATATATATATATATATATATATATATATATATATATATATATATATATATATATATATATATAAGTCAAGAGATGTTTGTTTTGTTACTCCTATATCTATTGCATCTAACACATCATAAGAGTTCATGATTATCTTGCACTCATTCCATATTGATTCTAAAGTTCAACAAAGAAATATTGACCATTTCAATTGAATTTACAATAACTATAGTAAAAAAGACAATTATGAAGAAGAAACATCTACTGAATCAATTTAGACCAAAAATCAAAATTTTAATATTAACAAAGTTTCATCAACTATCAAATCACCACAAACAACAAACAACAAGACATCTAAGATAAAAAATAATCAACATATTGTAACCTTGCCTTATTATCATCTTAACCATTAGATTTGTCATATTATTCAACCAAATTATCAATTTCATTATCACTTTGAATAAAGATAACATTACTCTTACATACTAAAGATTCACAATTTTGAAAGATAAACTCAACATTCTACTTTGATTTATAAGAGAGAAAGATCTATTAAACACATCAACCAAAAAAATAATATCACTAAAATTGACTTAGAATAGATTCATTACACAATTTTACTTATTTACTTAATCCAAAGACATTATAAAAAACATATTAATAAAAGTGAAAAATTATTGTCTTAATTCCTTAACCTAAAAATATTATTAAAAATTATAAAAAGTAAAAAATTATCATATTAATTGAATGAATTTTGAAAATAAATTAACATCAACACCTCTTTTTACTTTTTTATACTTCGAGTAGAAAACAATCTTAGAAATTCTTATAATATCCATAAATTTTAGGACCATCCTATAATAAATGTATACATTAGTGTACTAATATAATAAGTTATCTTGTATTATTACGATGATTCTTAATTAAGGTGATAAGTCATCCATTTTCAAAAGGCATGAATTAGCACCTCTCATGCGTATTTATATACAATGTTATGAATTTTAAATATTTTCTTACATATCATATATTATATTACAATATATACATTATATTAATATAATGTATATTAATATTAGTAGTTGTTAGGAATAATCATATGCTAAAGGAGATTATTACGTAGTTTATGAATAGCTTGAAATATAGATTGAGTGATAAGTTTGTTTGTGAGAGATTCTAGAAAGAAATTCGACTTAAATCCTATTATATGATCACACATATTATATGATCACACATGTATGAGTATTAAACATTTTGCTTAATAACATTAAATTTTTTTAACTTACATTTTTTTTTATAACATTAATAGTTTTGTGTGCACATTTATTATTTTTGTATTGTTGAGTTTTTCAATTTTTGATATGATATAGAACAATATCTGGTTTAGATATTTTATCGATAGTCCTTTGAGATGTAAATCTCTTTAGGATAAGTAGGAGTAGAATATATCATGATAGATTATTATTTTTGTATTGCTGCATTTTTCAATTTTTGATATGATATACGAAGAAGATTTGGTTTAGATATTTTATGAGATAGTCCTTTGAGATGCAATTCTTGGTTTAGATATTTTATGAGATAGTCTTTTTAGATGTAATTCTTTTTAGGATAAATAAGAGTAGAATATATGATGATATATTTTTCTTAGTAGGGTTTTCAAAATAATTATGTGTTGGTGTAGAAACAAATCTCTATAAGAATGTTGTAATAGAAGTGAATCTCTATGATTAGAAAAAGAGATGAGCAACTAGACTCATTATATGAGGTAGTTTTTTGGTAGAGAAGATTTCTTGTAAAAGGAAGAAAGACACCTTAACAACAAAGTGTGAAGCATTTCATAGGAGAACTTGATGAGCGAAGATCAAAGGAGTAAAACCATATATGTTGCATTAGAGATATGTTATGTGCATCATGGTGAGATACTTTAGTTGGAATGTGATTAATGAAGTGTTACATCAATAAGGCGAAGATCAAAGGAGTAAAACCATATATGTTGCATTAGAGATATGTTATGTGCATCATGGTGAGATACTTTAGTTGGAATGTGATTAATGAAGTGTTACATCAATAATTATATTTATATATGATTGATTTTGAATAACCCTTAATCAAGATTAGATTGTAAAAAAACTAAAGAAGTAACATCCTAGATGATGTATGAAGAAAAAATATTCTCTCTTAATTACCTAGTTACTTTACAGTGCTACTCCAAAAACATATATATAAATACAAATTAGACTACTATTACTAACGAAAGAAAAAAAATCATTTTCCCACTTAAAGGAGAAGACACAAACGAAAAAATATACCATAAATTACATAAATTACATAAATTATATAGAAGAAAACTAACGTTTTCAAAGAATAAACATGCTCTAATCTACATACATATACATTTGCAGAGAAGGAAATTAAATTCCAAAAAAGATCATCTGCGAGCAATAAAGGCATGGATATCAATTCCATTTGTTTATATCTTAGTTTTATTTAGTTTATTTTGTATAGAATATAAGTTTAGTTATAAGTTAATTGGTGTTATTGATTTTATAGTTTAAAGTTTGAATAAAGAATGTGCTTTTTATATTTTCAAATTGTTATTTCATATGTATACTCTATGTAAGGACACATGAACCTGACATCAGTCACATCTGTAAGTCCTTTATGAGGGGATTACACTTTTAAATTTTTAATTCATAAGGACACATTGTCAAAAGAACCTGACATCAGTCACATCTGTAAGTCCATTACGAGGGGGAGAGTTGAGCTCATGGTAGGTTGTAGGAAATGGAAGAAGGCGACTTACCAATATTGAGTTCATTAATTTAGGGATTGTTGTCAACTATTGTTAGGAATTCTAGATATATTATTACATAATATATTAATATACTATGTATTAGTGCTGTTTTTTCATATTAATTATATTTTAATGAATATTGTTATATAGTTTAGGAATAGCTTGAGAAATAGGTATTAACAATGTTTTATCTATGTAGTTTTTATAAATGGTAAGATGATTTAAAATTTTGTTTTATAGAAATGTGTTTTTGGTTTTCTTTATATATATATATATTTGAATAATATGCGTTTAAATTTTATTTTTTTTATAAATAATATAATTTTAAAATTAAATGTAATATTTATTATTATTATTTTATTTTTTTTATTGAAACTTCTACATTCATGATTAGATATATAAAATATAAAAACAAACCTTTTAAATTGAACAAGGATGGGTCATTGTTCTACATTTTAGTATATGTAATGGCTAACATATATATAAAAATAAACTTCTTGAATTGAACAAGGATGGGGTCATTGTTCTAGCTTTTAGTATATGTAATGGCCTTATCTATTGAATATTGAAGTATTAAAAAAATCAAATTAATAATATTAATATTACTAAATCTTACATCCTTATGAAGTGTATAGTTAGGAAATATTTTAGGGGCTAAAATTTCATCCATGGATTGATTTTGCCTATTTTTTTCCAAAAACAATATGTCAATTTTCATTTTCTCTAAAACAGCTCACCCAAATTCTATAGGATAAGAGTATTTTACTAAAAAAAAACCATTTTTTTCTCGAAACTATATAAAATTCTTAGAAATATGAATATTTTTATAAAAATATTGCCAAACATTTTATTGTTGGCATTTTAAGAATTAGTAAGATTGTCCAAGATTTTTACACTTTAACTAAAGTATGGATCCTTAAAATTTTCCATATTTATAGGTATTACTTGTAATGATGATAGAATCATTAATAAGGAGAAGTTGAAAAACCAAAAATATTTTATCAATTCTAATTTGTTGATCTATTTTTTTTTTCAACATTATGAGCCTAATAAGCAAAATGAATATTGTTAAAATTAGGACCAACATTCATAACCTCCATAGTGAAAATAGTCTCTCCACTAACCAACAAAAACTTCTAGATGTAATAACCCTTGCCTTGCTATTGTTATACTTCTCTGTAGTCTACTGAAATGTTTGTGTGGATGTTGGTAAGTTTCTATGTGTTTCTTGGGTTAGGACTCTCATTAAACAATGTTTTGATGGCGTGTATTCTTGTGTTTACTGGTTTAGGAGTTTTATCAAACAATTGCAACATTCCAAATGCCTTTGGCACATGATATATAACAACAAACAATTATATTGACAATGACTTCACCAAACAACAAGAAATATAGACAATCTGATTGCTTTATTACTATGCAAATATGAATTGTTACATCAACAAATAACTCACAATTTTGACTTTAAAAGAATTGGGCTAGAAAATTAAGACAATGGTTGGGGTTGTAATAGTGATTGGAACTCCATGAACCTGATGCCAAGATGACCTCTAAACCCCATATCTCAGTTTTCCCAAGAAGATACGACCTCCCTTGATCAAACTTGGTCCCTCTACAAGGAAATCGACCCAACAATAAGTGAACTTGACCAAGGAATAAGTGAACTCAACCTAGCAAGGGAAATCACCCCTCAAAAGAAAGAAATGCATCTCTTCAACCAGGAAATTTGACCCAACAATGAGAGAACTCGACCTAGTAAGGAAACTTGGCCCTAATCAGTAAGAACATGGCCCTCACACAATAGAAATCAACCTCTCTAGGAGAATATGTCCCTCTCACACAAAGTATGGCCTCCACAATGGAAAACACGACCCCTTCTAAAAAATACACCCTCCACCAAGAAAGGTATGGCCTCCAGAAGTGATCACTAACTCTGCAATTGTAAAAATCGGTCTCGACAAGCTCCACAAACCATGCAAATATGATTATTGTCTTTACTAATAAAATACAATGAATAATCTAAGTGATCCTTCCTCTTGATTGGCTAGGGTGGAATCTTTCACCACTAAAACCAACTCTCCATAAGGGTTTTTCTACAAAAACCTCACAAGCCACAAGATCTCTTTTCAAATCAATTTCAGAAATACAATCAACATAATGAGAGAAATGATCCCCCAACCTTTATTTTATCCTTCTTACCTTTTTTTTAACCCTTTTACCCATTTGTTGACCCTTTTAACTTTTTACCTTTACTTAAAAGATTAAAAGTGACTTTATAAGGTTTTATTCACTTTATTCTCCAAGTAACTTTTTAATTACTCAATGTCATTTTATAAAGTTGTTTTTTCCTCTAAATGAAATCAAACAATTAATCTATTAATTCCCTTTGTTAATCGACTATGGCCTAAGAGAATCAGATAGACCACTAATTCATCCTCCTAGAGTAATCATATGGAAGGTGACATTACATTCCTCCCTTCCTGAGATTGCTTGTCCTCAAGCAACTACAAATTAGGATGCTGCAAAATTTGATCTCTGTCCCATGTAGAATCCTCCATTGGAAAGTCTCTCCACCTGATCAGGAACTCTCTGATGATTCTTCTCCTCAATATTCTCTCCCTGACATCCAAAATATCATCTGGAATAAATATCAACTATCCCTCCTCATCCAGCGGGGATATCTCTACTGAAGTGGTCACATGTTGTCCTACTACCTTTTTTAGGCATGAAACGTGAAAATTGTTGTGTATCTTGCTCCCCTCTAGAAGCTCAATATCATAGGATACTTCCCCAACTCTCCATACTACCCTGTATGGACCATAAAATCAAGGCTTCAACTTTTATGAACCTCTCTTCTTCAACGAAGAATGTTTTTATGGTTGCAGCCTTAGAAATACCAAGTCTCTTACCTTAAATCTACGCTCAACTTTGTTCATGTATGCATATGTCTTCTATTGATTATGGGCTATTTGCAAGTTTTCCTTAAGGGCCTTAAGGATTTCATGGTTCTCCTATATCCAATCCTTGGCTTTGGGAGCCCTGTTATCCCCAAATATCAACTCCACAAATGAAGGTCCATAATAGTTGTACAATGCTCTGAATGGGGTCATACCAATGGGCATGTGATATGTAGTGTTATAGAAATACTCTCCCATATGTAATCACTTAATCCATGTCATTTTCTATCCTAACACTTAGTTGTGCATATATACCTCAATCCATTTATTCAAAATCTATGTCTGACTATCCATATGAGGGTGATAACTAGTGCTAGGAATTAAACGTTTTCCCTACCAATCTGAACAACTCCTACCAAAAATCATTGAGAAACCTGATGTCCCTATCACTGACAATGTACCTCGATAATCCATGAAGTCTAAACACCTCCTTGAAAAACAACTCTGCCATCTATGTTTCCTTGTACTTTGAAGAAATAGAAAAGAAGTGTGCAAACTTTGTCAATTGATTGACCACTACGTATATGCAATCCCTACCTTGTAACTTTGGTAGACCTGTGATAAATTCCATCGACGCACTCTCCCATTTTTTCTTTGGAATGGGCAGAGATTGTAATAGTCATGTTGAGTTCATATGCTATGACCTATTCTGCTAACAAGTCATGCACTCTCTCGCATAACACAACACATCATCCTTGAGGTGATTCCGTGAGAACCTCTCTCATATCTTCTTATATGTCTTGAAATAGCCAAGGTGCCCTGCCAATGGTGTGACATGAGAAGCCCTGAAGATCTGTTCCTTGAGTGTGGATTCAGAAACTAGATGTATCTTCTCTTTGTTGAAAATGATATCGTCTACCATCCTATACTTTTCATCCTATATGATTCTATCCATCAACTTGCATGTAAACAAATTCTTGGAATATTCCAACAAAAGGTGAGATTTCCAATTAGATGAAATCTCCATGAGGGAACAGACTACTGGTTTCCTGGAAAGGGAATCAACAACATCGTTCTTCTTACCCTTCACATACTCAATGTCGAATTCATATTCTTGTATCTTTCCGACCCATTTTTTGCTGCCTCTCATTCAAATCCTTCTTCTCCAATAAATACCTCAAACTATTGTGGTCAGTCCTAACCACAAATTAGTCACCAATCAAATACTGCCTAAACTTCTCTAAAGCATGCATGACGACGAGCATTTACTTTTCATAAATGGAGTAGAGTCTCTCTGGGTCTTTGAGCTTCCTACTCTCAGACACTATCAGGTGTATATTTTTCATCAGAACAAGGCCAACACCCTCACCCAATGCATCACACTCAAGTACAAAGGGATAAGTGAAATCAGGAAGTGCTAACACCAGGAAAGTGTTCATCACCTCCTTGAATCTATCAAATTATTGTTGTGACTCCTATGTTCACTTGAATGCCCTTTTCTTCATAAGTTCTATCAATGGTGCACCCAACTGTGAAAATTCCTTAACAAACTTCCTATATTAGCTTCATATCCCAAAGAATCCCCGCAACTCTATAAGGGACCTAGGATTGGGCCAATCCATTATGGCACTGATCTTCCCCTGATGTACCTATACACCCTACGCATTGATCACATGGCGCAAGTAAAGAATATTGATCATACCAAAATCAGACTTGGATGCCTTGGAATACAATGATTTCTCTACCACAATTCCCAATATCTCATCCAAATGCCTCAAATGGTCCTCCTGCATCCTGTTGTAAATAAGAATATCATTAAAGAATACCAATTGGAAATTCCTCAACTGCTTGTTGAAGATCTAATTTATGCACGAATGAAAAGTGGTTGGGGTGTTGGTCAATCCAAATGGCATGACGAAAAACTTATAATTCCCATAATGACACTTGAAAGCGGTTTTATGACCATCCCGCTCTCTAACCCTGATCTAATGGTAGCCTGATCAAAGATAAATCTTTGAAAAGTACATTGCCCCATGCAATTCATCTAACAACTCGTTGATCCCGATAATGGGGTTTTTTTTTATGTGTCTTCTTATTCAAATCATGATAATAAATGCACATCCTCATAGTACCATCCTTTTTCTTGACCAAAACCACCGATGAAGCGAATGGGCTAGAACTAGGTCTGATATGTCCCATCTCCAACAACTCCTTTATTACATTTTCTATCTCATCCTTCAAATTATTTGGGTGTCTGTATGGAGTGAAAATCATGGGTTTTTCCCCATCCTCTAGCTCAACAGTGTGCTCAAATCCCCTATTTGGAGGTCTCCCTGGTGGAATCTCCCCAAAAACTCGGTCATGTTTTCTCAATAATGTATGGATTTCTACATGATACTGTTGGTTCTTTTTTTAAGGTTTATGTGTAGTGATCAAACACTATGCTTGTCTTAGACATTCCTAGGATCACCATTGGACATGACCCTCAAAACCACCTTCTTACCACATTTTTACTTGAACTCTAACTCCATGGCTTGGTATTCAAAATAATTATTTTTGAAGGAAACAATCCATTGAATTCCCAATATGATATTAGTATCTAGCATCTCAACTATGTAAAAATCATCATTCATCCTGTAGTTTCCCAATGCTACATCGAGCTGCAAAATCTTCTGTGTGCATGGAATACTACGCCCATTGGCTACCACTACATCAAAACCCTCAAAGTCAATTGTATGAATGCCTCTCCTAGCCACCAAGGTTGCATCAATGAATTTGTGGGTTTCCCCACCATCAATTAACACTCTGACACATTGCCTCGGTAATACCCCATGCACCCTCAAGGTGTGAAATCTAGGAACACCCAAAAAGGTGGCAAAAGCCCCACTCTTGACCTCCTCATGTGGTTTCTCATCAACTCAAATGTCATGCTCATTGTCATGTTCCTGCCCTTCCTCCTCCTCTCCATCACTATATGAAATTAATTTATATAGTGCACCTTTCCCTTGCCCCCAATCTATCTCTCTTGGTCCAATCCTTTTGGAAAGGTTTCTTGTCTTTGATCTTCTGAGGAATGAATGGTTTAGGAAGAATTTTTTTCTTAGGGATTGCATGCTCCATTTCCGTTGTTCTAGTGATGGCATCTTGTAAATATCCTGGTTTGAAGGCCTTAACCTACCCATGCAGGGGTTCGAATAGTCCTTCAGTGAAAATCATAACCAACTTGTGCTCAGACACATCTATCACCATGACTGCAACCCTATGAAACTATGAAATGTAAGAATATGTCGTCCCACTCTGCCTGAGTTGTGCTAACTCCCTGAAGTGAAACTCTAGATCCCTCCTATAAAATTGGTCCATAAGTCTCTAAGTGAATTCCAAGGAGGATGTAATACCTACATGTCCCATTGTGACTATTCCATGGTACCACCACTCGCATCCAAGTGCAAGGTAGCATACTTGATGGACTTTGTCTCTGTCATGGGGTTGAGTTGGAAATAAGTATCCAACTTATGTACCCACACCCTAGTAGTGTATTTTCTAGATCCATCAAAGTAAGGGATGTACAACTTCCTAAATTTCCTCTGAATCTCCCAACTCTGTGGGCCCCCATTGAAATATTTGGCTTATTCCTGTACTTGATAGTACAAAAATCCTGTAAAGACACGACTACCTGAAAATCCTCCCCTAGAGTCTGATACTCCCTCATATAATCCATGAAATCTTCTCATTTTCCTTATTTTCCCTGATTTCCCACTTGTTTTCCTTCCAAAAATTGAGGTATATGAGGTCTAGAAGTCACTCTACTAATGGAACGACTGTGATTCCATGTAGGGACATGTGTATGGCTCTCTTTAGCATGGTTTCCATTGTGACCATGAATACCATTAGTTCCTCTCGAACCATCTTTAGCTACAATATTTTGGTTCCCTTGATTATTTTCCACAAGTTGTGTGAGAATGTCAACCATTTGTTTTTGCCCGCTTTCTAATTTACTTTGTACCCTCACTATGTCATTCTGTGCTATTTCCAAGTAATTTAAAATATGTCTAGCACTGTCATCTGGTTGTTCATCTCTTTCCCCGATGTCTTTCTCTCCTTCTGGCTCTCATTGGAAAATGTTTTCATCTCCTCTATACCTTCTTCTCCTATATGTGATGTGTACTTTGTCCCCCAGAATAATCAAAGTAACATGTAATACATGGGATAGAAGGAATACCGGCTCTAATACCATTGTAATAACCCTTTCCTTACTGTTGTTATACTTTTATGTAGGATGTTGAAATATTTGTGTGATTGTTGGTAAGTTTTTATGTGTTTCTTGGGTTAGGACTTTCATCAAATAGTTTTTTGATCAAGTGTATTCATGTGTTTACTTTTTTAGGAGTTTTAACAAACAATTGCAACATTCCAAATGCATTTGGCACATGATAGATAAAAATAAACAATTATAGTGACAATGACTTAACCAAGCAACAAGAAATATAGCCAATTTGATTGTTTTATTACTACTCAAATATAAATTTCTACATCAACAAATAACTCACAATTTTGACTTGCAATGCATTGACAATGGATGGCACAACTTGTTGGAAAATGAAGACAATGGTTGGGGCTTTAATAGTGACTCAAACCCCATGAACCTACACCCAAAATGACCTCCAAAACCCCATTTCTTAGTTATCCCAAGAAGATACGACCTCCCTCGAGAAAACGTGTCCCCTCTATAAGAAACTTGTCCCAACAATAAGCTAACTCGGCCCTCGACACTAAGAAACTTGCCTCTTCAACTAGGAAACTTGTCCCTAATCAGCAACAACACAACCCTTACACAATAGAAAACAACCTCTCTAGGAGAATACGACCCTCTCACACAAAGTACGACCTCCACAATGGAAACTACAACCCCTTCTAAGCAATACACCCTCCACCAAGAAAGTTATGGCCTCCACAAATGATCACTAAATTTGCAACTGTAAATATCGATCTCCACAAGCTCCACAAACCCTGCAAATATGAGTGTTGTCTTCAACAATAAAATCCAATGAAGAAACTGAGTGATCCTTCCTCTTGATTGGCTAGGGTGGAATCTTTCACCACTGAAACCAACTCTCCACAAGGGTTTCGCTGCAAAACCCTCACAAGCCACAAGATCTCTCTTCAAATGAATTTCAGAGATATACTCAACATAATGAGAGAAATGAGACCCACATCCCTCTTTTATCCTTCTCACCTTTTTGTTGACCCGTTTACCCTTTTTCTTACCCTTTTACCTTTTACCTTTACTTAAAAGATTGAAGTGACTTTATAAGGTTTTATTCACTTTATTCTCCAAGTAATTTTTTAATTACTCAATGCCATTTTATAATGTTGCTTTTTCCTCTAAATGACATCAAATAGTTAATCTATTAATTCCCTTTTTTAATCGACTATGGCCTACGAGAATTTGATAGACCACTAAGTAACCCTTCCGGAGTGATCAATTGGAAGGGGATATTACACTTGATGAACAAATTTGTGATACAAAGAAGCTTGAGAAATATTAACGTTGAAATTTTAAGCTCAAATTGAACACTTTTGTCCACTTTGAACATTTTTGGGGTCATTTTGGAGAGAAGACTCTCAACATTAATATAGAGCACATTCCCTAACTTATAAATTTCCCAATAGGTAGGTGTGCATGTGTGGGTAGGTGGGTGGGTGTGGGTATGTGTGTGTCTAGGTTTGTGTGCATGCACATGTACACACACACACACACACACACACACACACACACACACACACACACACATATATTATTATCCCCAAGTGTTATCTCAATCGGTTGAATCATTCGCTAAAGACATGTTATTGATGTTGAGGTCATATTAGATCACGTGTTCAAGTCTGAAAGAGCCCCTTAAGTCTACTATCCACTCTTGCTACTCTCATTTGACATTATCCTCCATATAGATATTTTAAGGAAGAAAGGAAGTACCATGAAGTCTTCTTTGAATATATATATATATATATATATATATATATATATAATTTGATTTCATTATTTCCAAATGGAAAAAAAATGCACATAGTGCATACATCGATATGATCATCAAGGAAGGATTCATTTAGTGTCAATTTACCAATAAAATGTTATCCAAATGAGAGAAAAGTAGTTGCTAAATATGTAAATCTTCAAAGATATAACAAATCATGGAAATCAACAACAAAAAAAAAAAAGATCCATACAAGGAAAAAGTGTTATTAAATGAGGTTAAAAATCAATCTAGGTAAATAAGAGATGCATAACTAAGACCCATATTGAACCATCTGCAAAACTTAGGATCAAATGAATATTTTTTTGTTACATCCCCTACAACTTCTTTCTTTAAGGTCTAGATCTAGGAATGGAGTCTTGATGCTTAGTAGGAAATGGATATCTAACCCTCAAAGGATCACTTACCTACAAAGTAGAAGAGCTAGTTGGGCTCATTTGAGACAATACATTCTCCTTGGAATTCAAAGATAAGGAAACAATTTGTGAGATGATCGATGTGACATTGCCTAAAGTGGTCGATGCTATAAGTGAGCATCCTCATTTCTATTGAGAGACCAAGGAAATGGCTCCACTAGATAACTCAAGGAACATTGAATTTAAAGAAGTCCGAAAACAATTTAATATTTTACATGGGTTGAGGGAGCTTCCCCTAAAAATCAGTTTTTGGAATCAACATTGTGTCTCAATATATCAACCATGTTTCCCTCTTCTAAATATTAAACCTTCTCTTCCTGAACAACATCATCATCTTCCAAATCTAGATATGATGGGAGGACACCCCAACTTGGTGATGATAAAGTCTCCATACCTTGAATGAATTATTTCGCATTGAGGGTTGTTTCACCGACATTGAGTCTACCTTCATTGATTATGAAGGATTATTCCTCTTCCACATAGAATCCCCCTTGAAATGATGAACATTGTGTGTGTTTTTGATAATATCTACATCAAAACATAATATTTGTGTAGTTCAATATTCATTAGAGAAAAATTGCTTCAAAAATGGACTTCCTAAGAAAAATATAAAATAATAATCCATGTGAGCCATATCACATTGCCGTATAAGTTAGGCTAATCTAAAATTATGAGATATGAGTTTAGATTTATGTGCATGGGAAATACATGGTAATAAATACCATATGATAAATAAATACTATTAATATTGAATGTAGAATAAATAATATATTATTAATATATGATAATAATAATAATATACAATAATAATTTATAATATAGTTAGAATATAATTATATATTTCATGATAATATAATCATAATATATGATATGAATTAATAACTTGGATGTGTAATTTTCATAATTATTCATAATGTGCTATAACAAGTAAAGTTACTATTTTTTGTTGTTTAAAATCCATTTCTAAATGTTGAAATGGATTCAACATGCTGAAAAATCCCTTAGGGCACTAGGATTATACATAAATAATCACTCAAATATGGAAATCTAACAATTTCTTACTGGATTCCACTTAATTATCGAAAAAAATCATTTCATAAAAAGTTTGTCTTCATTAAATTCCTATTTTTTCAATCTATATGTATTATTTCTCTTAATATCTATAATTAACTCTGATTTCATATCAAGGTTTATTTAATCTTTTCTTTTTATAATAAATTTTATTTCTTTTTATTATATTTTTATATCCTTTTATTTTAATTATTTTTAAAAATAATTTCAATTCTTATATTATTCTTGTCATTATTTAATTCCTTTTTAAAATTTCCTAACATATTTCTAATCGTTTTTTTTCTTTTTAATTCCTTCATAACTTTCTTAGCTTGTCTAATTCCTGTGTTCTAGTTCTACACTAAGTTATTTCACCTATTCAATTCGCTCATAATTGAAATACTAAATATTGTTCCTTCTTTAATTCTTAGTCATCTCAACTTGTTGATTAAATGCTTTTCCATAACTATTAATTTGAAATTATAGGTCAAAGTTAATTTTAATCTTTTTTTTCACATTACTCATTTAATGTTTATTTATTTTTATTTTTGTTTTCAATTTCTAAAATTTAATCATTATTTTAATATTATTTTTCAAAAATTAACCATTATTTATAACCTTTAAATTTTTAAGAATTATTTCCATCTCTATTACAATTTTAAATTTTGGAGAATTCTTTCCATCTCTATTATAACTTTAGTTATTAGTGATGATGGATGGAGTATTACTAAAAATATAAATTGTGATTTTGTATAAATTTATGTAAATGAATTACAATGAAAATGACCAAAACCTAGAACTGTTATACAAGACCAACATATTGTAGTCTAACTATTCTACGAAGTTAGACAAGGCCTTACATTTATTATAATTTATTATATTATAATACAAATATGAATGTGGCTAATGAAAGAATATTTGGAATATAAATTAAAGATCAAAAGTTCAACTCACACTACAAATTAACTATTTTACAAAAACTATATAATACTAAACTAATAAGTATATTACAACTTTATAACTATCAATTAAATATTATATATAATAATTATATAATATTAGAAATTAATAACTATATAATGATAGTTTCTTCGTGAATCATGATAACATAACTCTAGAGATTGCTTCATTCAAATATAATATTATTATATAATAATAAAAATGCATTATTAATATATAAAGGATATATACATTATTATTGATATACAATAATAATGGAAATATAATAAATAAATGATAATATTTACAAACAAGAAATAATGAAAGTATTAATAATACAAAATATTTGATATTAAGTAATTCAAAGATATTGAACATATCTAAAGACAATTTCACCAAAATTTTAACAAAGTTGAGGTGTACATATGGTTAAATATTGCCAAATAGAAGCATGGCACATAATCATCTCTTACTTTTATATGACTAACTCAATGTTGTTGACTCAATTCTTTGAAATTGTATTGGTTATTAAATTTCGAAGTCAAGAAGCATGATTTTTCTTATAATGTCCATTTTTGAAGAACAATTGTTCTAACCCTTCATCATTAATAATAACATGTTTAAGAATACCTCTATTTATGGACATCGTAACCACTATTAAGGACACTCCTCTCTTTAATGTTTCCAACAATACAAATTTGTGGAAATCTCAAATTGAAATATTGATCCTTTCTTTAATGTTTCCAACACTATGTATTGAACTTGTGGAACTCTCAAATTGAAATAGTGAAGTTGAAGATGTGGTAACCTAATCTAGATAAAGAATCAAGATCTCATCCCTTAACACATAAATGAAGTTAAAGACGTATATAATGGTTATAAAACTAACCGTGAGTTCATAAAGAATCATGGACCTTCTAATAGACCTTCTAATAACACAAATTCCTTATCCTCAACATTATTGAACATATAAGCTATAAAACTCACTCTATAGAGGAGAGATCTTGATCTTACCCTTTGTTTTTGTTTTCTTGTCCCATTTCGAGCCATTCCATTGCACCACCTTTGAGAGGAAGGATTTGGGACACTAAAGTACACGATCATTGCATTATGAACCAATTCCTTTACACCCTTGACAATCCATTCCACGTAGAGAGATATTCTAAGGGTCCTACTCAAGAGAAATCACTTCTTCCTTCCTTTTGAACTCTTAACCCTAGATCTCCCTCCTCCACCATGTTCGTCTATTTTCCTTATATCTATTAAAAGAGAAACTTACTTATATGTGTAGCTATCTATCTATATAATTTATTTTTCCTAAGAAATAAATTTGAGAAATTCCCCCCTCTTCCCTCAAATCCTAGATGGATGGTGATATTAACTGCCTATGTGCATTCAATTCAATGGTAAGCCTTAAGGAATCAATGTGAATGGTTCTTGAATCAATGTGAATGGATCTTGAAAACCTCCCAATGACATTACATCTTTGGAAATATAGTCAAACTACTCGATTTGTCCCTTGGGAACATACACTTCATAGGATTTATCCCCTTTCATTGTAATCTCGAAATAAATGACAACATCAACCACCAATTGTACACCAAGGCATAGGATTTTAAACCATTTTTTATAAATGTCATTATTTCTAACCCTAGTATGTTGGTCCCAATATTTTTCATATGTATCTGACATATAATTTATAGAATGGTGTTTATCATATTATACTCGATCTTTCATTCAAAAGAATCAAACATGTTCCTTATGAACATAAGATCGTTTCATCTTTAAATCCCTCTATTATGAAATCTTTGGTCATTTTCAATGCTTGTCCAAATAATTTAGTGGTTCATTAAAAAATTCTATAAAGTACGAGAGCTAAATATATATCACCACTCTCCTTAGTGAGATGTTTTACTTCCATAAAAAAAAAAAAACTTATAAAGGAAAATATCCTAGCATTGCTAACTCTTCCCCCACACTCCAGAATAAGGTTGGTTTATTGAACCACCCACCATTTGTTTACCCCTAGTTTACTTTTAAAAACCTATCACCCCCTTAATACCATTTAATATTTAAATTACATTTGAAATATTTTTAAACAACCAATCTTTTGAGCTAACAGTGAAAGCTACTATATATATATATATTCTAAAGAACACCTTATGGGATTCTTCCCTCTTCACCCAAATATCTAGATGAAGGATGGAGTCCTTTTCTCATTGCAAGAGTGGATGGAAACATCAAGGGACTCGACCATATTTGAACATGTGACCTACAACCTCCCTGTTGGTAACATTCCTTGAAAAATGGTTCAACTAATTGAGCTTTAATCCTTGAGGCTATAAACATATTTAAAAATAATTCATGTTTAGTCAACTATATTGGGACATCATCGAAGTCAGGATCATATCCCATGGTTATAACAAGATAATATTATCTTTTATGTGCACCTCACTCATGTTAGTGAGATTTGAATTTATATGGTCAAGGGAATGGTCCTCCCATTTTCCCATCATGCCACATGTTTGGAAAAATTCCTCCAATAATCCCTTCAGAAACTTCCTCGCATTCTATAAACGACGTCCAAGGGTAAATTATGTTAACACAACATGTATGCCAAACTATGAGGGACCTAGGTGAATTTGAGCTCATGACCTCCTCACCAAATGGCTTTGGCATGGAAATTCAAACCATTTTTGCTAACCCTTAGGATTGTGTGTGTGTGTGTTAAATGAGCTTTTCTGTAACACACACACACACACACACACACACACACACACACACACAAATGTGTACGTAAAATGGACTCTTGTGTAACAAACACACATTTCCAAGGAAAATCTAGTGAGATTCCCAACTCTTCTCCAAAGTATCTGAATCAACTTCCAACAACAATAGCAACTGGATAGCAACTGGTAACCCCAAGGGAATCAACTGGATTTAACCTTGTTAACTATGACCTCCCTATTTGCAACATGCATTGGGTTCAACTAATTTTGCTAACCCTTTCGGCGATATATATATATATATATATAGAGAGAGAGAGAGAGAGAGAGAGAGAGAGAGAGAGAGAGAGAGAGAGAGGGTTAAATTTGAGGGAGTCTCATTAGGTCACCCACCACTCTTGCCAATCCATCTTTCATTCATATCACTTTTGAAGAAGGGTGAGTGCTTTGCCTCCATGTCATTGATAGTCTTTGCACTATTCAAACTTTACTCTTTCCTTGGAATATATTTATGTTTCCAAGCGAACATCACACGATCATCTCTTCTTCCTTTAAATATTCAGATGGAGGAGGTTTAAACTACCAGATAACAACTATTAACTTAATGAGACTCAATCAAATTTAGAATTAAAGACTTAACACTGAACTCTCCATTGAAAGAGTCCCTTCAAACAAAGAGTTCCTTCAAACAAATTGAACTACCCCACTAGGATATATATATATATATATATATATATATATATATATATAAGAATGTTAAAGTAAGTTGAAAAGCTTCACATATTAACATTTCAAAAATTTATATGAATGCAAATTAAAAAAAAATCAAATATCATTTCATTTTCACATACCTTATTAGTACTAATATAAAATATAATTTCATCATTTTTAATAATTTAATTATTCTCAAAATCTTTGACCAAAAAATTATAGTGATGATGATCACTCTTCATTTAATATATTATTTTTAGTTATTTGAATTAATAAATAAAGATATTAATACTTCTACCATATTTAAAATTAAAATAACATAAAAACAAAAAATTATAATAAATTTTAAAATTTAATAATGAAAAGTAATTAATTTTATTTTTTAATTAAACATCATCCTTTTTGGGAAAACCATATGCAATAGTTAATTTATAATGCAGAAGAAATTATACGAAAACACATAAAAACGATACAAAGAAGTGATATTGAAAATGGATGTAGTACACATTAAAGTGGAGAAAAGGGACGAACTAAGACAAATGTGAAACTCTCTTAACATTAAAGTGGAGAAAAGGGACGAACTAAGACAAATGTGAAACTCTCTGAAATCGAGAGTATGATGATGAAACCCATTAATATTATTATAGAAGACTTTTGTGAATTCTTTCATACCAATGAGTACTTACACGTGTCCATTATCGACCACTTGAAATATCACTTTTCATGCAAAACAATGCCTACAGGGTTTGGAATATCTCCCCGAGGAAGAGAAAATGAAAAAGTAATATTATTATTACTGGAATCACGTGTATGCAGTTTACTGGACATCAGAACAATTTTCTGTCCTTTCCACAGGGGTATTAGTTGGACTCCATCATTTTGCGTTTTATAGTATTCATACTTTCCTTCCACTGGAAGAAGAAAGGAGAGGAGAGTACAAACCCTAAATATAAATCATACCCTACCTATTAGGGTTTTCCGATTTCGAGAGGACCTTTGTGCCTTTCTGCTCTATACAATCGATTAGAGGTAAAATCTAATCGTCTTATGAGTTATTTCGATTTAGCTAGCGAATCTCGGGACAAAGGATTTATACAGACGGGGGCGGTCGGAATCTGACCTCATTTTTATCGGCGGGATCGGACACCCTTCTGGGCTTCGAAGTTGAAATCTGTGGGCTGAAACGATTCGCGCCGTTCGAAGTTGGAATCTGTGAGTGTTGATCTAACTTGGGCTGAAACGGCTCTCGCCGTTGACTTTTATTTCTTTGATTTGGAACTGAAATCAGTACTGCTCTCTCTCTATCTAAATATATATTTATGGTTTTCTTCTTCTGTTCAAATCTTTACAGAAAGGTCGAGAGATTTAATTCACAACTGTTCAGCACATTGCAAATCACAGCTCGCATAAACAGCTTAGGCTTGAAATCTGGCGAGCCTCGATCCCACGACCTGAGTCGCAAAATATTCTGAAGCTTCATAATTTTCTCCTGCGGTCATCAGCTATTTCTGTTTCTTGCCATGAAGTGACGCGTACGGACGGAGGATTTAAGGTGCGTGCTCAGACCGCCTTGGAATCTTAAACAGCTAGGGTTTCTACATTTCCCCCTTATGTTATATAGCCCATGCGCTTCATTTTTTTTTTTTAGCAATTGGATATTTTTTTGTGAATTCCAGTGTGAACAATATGTTAAGTCTGCCATGTTGCCACATGTTGGAATTCGGACGAATTAGTCGAGGGCCGTCCCCATGACAGCTGCACTGTACAAGTTTTACGCGTTCGCTTAAACTCGACATTCCTAACATATTGTTAGGGTTAATATTATTTTTATAATTTGTCCAGTCCTTACTTTATGGTAAGGAGCATAACCCATCATACACGTTATTCGCTTGAGCTTCGGTTTTGCTAATTAGTTAGGGTTAATATTGTTTTTATAATTTGTCTGGTGCTTACTTTATAGTAAGTACCATAACCCATCATACACAATTCGCTTGAGCTAAACCCACCCGGCCAAAGGACGAAATGAGCGTCCATTCATGTCAATTGGCGCATATTAGTTTTACCCTCCGTTATTTGACGTAAATACATTCAGTCAGAAGGCAGTTGTTTTGGCCTGCGTACCACATAAATATATCTGATATTTTCAGGGTTTGGATAATGTAAATGCTCGCAGATAATTGGCCGAGGTTCGAAACCCCTACAGTTTTGCGTCATGGCGGATGCCCAGGATGTCACCATCGCTTCGCAGCACAATGATGTCGAACCGAAGGTGACGCGAACCTAAAGCTACTTGAGCAGTTTAGGTATTTAAATGATGCGACTCGTTATTGATTAATCTTCTGTAACGAAGAACATGAAAACTCTTTGCGCAGGTTGTGGACGCAGATGGACATGAAACGGACCGACGTTTAGCTGACGACAAGATTTCTATCAAAAGCAACACATGCGAGCGCTTCAGTATTCGGTAAGAAAATTACGTTTCCTTCCTTTTTCGTCTTATGATCTGCTTCTAAAATACTTGTAAACGATGTTCGATTGCGTGATTACGCTCTCACGATCTAAGAAATTACCATCCGATATTTTAAGCAAAAACCTTTAGAAAGACGCAGACGTGAATTAAGACTTCTGGTTCGTTCATGACATCGTTTTGTTCATTCTAAAAATCATAATTTCAGTTTCTAGATTTTTCTGGGGTCTGGAATCTAGACCATAGAGATGTACATAGTTTTCAACTTTTCGTCAATTCAGCTCTTATAAACTCGATCCCTTTCAAACTTCTTTCACACATACGCGTATATAATACTCATGGTTGTAACTATTCAGATATTAATGCTTATTCATTGCGATTTGTTTCATAAATCTATTGCAAGTTTCTCTTTACTTTGGAAGCACGCAAATACAGAAGTTAAAATTTGTTTAGAACCGAGTTCAATCAATTGTTAACTCATGTCGACAATGTCCATGTGATCATGTGGCTGTCAAAACCTTTCCTCATAAAAGGAATGTAGTTGTCGCATCTTGTATATGAGAATTGTCATGGACGTTGGAACTTTGATATACCTAGAACTGTTACGTCTATAGGTAATTTGCTAGATTTTAATAAGCATTGCTTTGGCCTATAAGATGTTCCCAATCTTTTTCTTTCTTATACCTTTTCCGCGTTAGTTCAGAGAGGAATAGGTCAGACAATGGTTTTAGACAATGGTTTTATTGCAGATTTAAGCAATTCCATTGCTCACTTTTTATTTTACTTTAATTTATTGCAGTGGTTATGTTGCAACAATTCGTAAACTGGATCGAAACACTTGCTGGCCATTTCCTCAGCACTTACTGGAAGCAGGCAATATGGCACTACCCCCTCTAGAAATACCTGACTATAGATGGTGGAATTGTGAAAACTGTTTAAGGGACATTAGCATTTCTGGTCAGAGCCCATGTGCGAAAGAATATATTAGGGTCTCACATACATCCATGCAGGCCTGTGATGGTAGGTTTGATCGTGGAGGCCTGATGTCCAGAATGCATTTACCTACTTCCAGTGTTGATATACAGGAAAAATTGAAGGAGAATATGCTAAACGACAAAGTAGTATCTGTTGATATGCAGGAAAAACCAAAGGAAAATATGCTAGACGACATAGAAGTAGAAGTAGTAGAGACTCTCACAGTTGAGTTGAAGTCAGGTGACGCTGTAGGATCCTCTGCATATGAAACTGACAAAAAGAAGAAAGACGAGGGAGTAGTCACAGATTGTATAAAGGAACATGTAAGCACTGAAAGTACTGTTCCAGTGGAGCAAGAAAATCACAAATCTGAGATCGCAGATTTGGACAAGAACATAAGTGGAACCTCCAACTGTCTATCAAATTCCAGAAACTCTGAGGAAATCATAAATATGACAGACAGTTGTCCTCGCGAACAGGACGAGAATGCAGTATGTGATGAGATGGCACTGGCAGTAATGGAAACAATGTCATCCATGTTACTAAGTAAAAAAAGGATTGAGTTGGGCTCAAAAAAAAACAAATCTGAAGAATTTCATATTCCTAGACAGGCTCCTAATTCTTGGGAGTATTTTTCCAGGAACAAGAATGTATTTAAAAAAATAAGTGAAAAGGTGAAAGGTAAAGAAAGGGAACAAGCAATCTGTCCAATATTAGACTCTGAAGATTCCTTAGATGCAAACAAGTCAATAAATATCAGAAATGTTCCTGTAAGCATTCCTTACGCTGAAAATGTTGAACCTGGTCAACAGGTTGTTGAAGGAAAATACGAGAGAACAATTTCCATTGTAGAACCATTGACAGTTCAAACAATGAAATTTAACATCCAAAACGGGGATGATGCTCATAGAGCCTTAGATAACAGGAATGATGTAACATGTTCGAATGGCAATGACAGTTCATGTTCTGACCATAAGAATATAAACAAGATAACTGAAGTAAAAGAATGCGCTGCATTTTCCACTAGCCAGGCCTCACTGAAGAAGGAGAATATGCTGCTATTAGAACAAACTGGGATGCTGAAGGTCAGTGAATCCAGGAGTAAAAGGAAGCCACAGAAGAAGCGATCAATATCAGATATTATTGCTTCTAAGCCGTCCTGCCCAGAAAGTTGGAATAAAGAGCCAGAAGAGTACAAGTCTAATGATGAAAAGGAAGAAATTATAGGCATGACTGAGAACACTATGAAATCCTCACGTCCAAAGGAAGATCATATGAAAATTACCATAGATGCTGTCAAAAAATCATCCAAACCTACAATTGTTACTAATGGCATATCTGAAGTCAACATTGATGCAGAGATGAATAATGTTATAATTAAGAAACGACGCCCAGAAAAACTTGAAGTCAGGAAGAAGCAGTCCGGCATAGGAATTGAATATATAGATGCTTGTTCAACGTTCGTTGCGAAGGTATGTATTTCCATTTTTTTCCTCTTCCGCATGGACAGATCAGTAACTAACTAAAATCTTTATTCTATTGGTACTTATTCTGCACAAACTAAAGAAGGTATTCTACATTGGCATATGTCCTGTAAAATGTATTTCATTAATTGTGATATTTTGTTTTGTGTTCTTTCGAAAGAACATAAACGAAACAAAATATCAAAATCTTATAATTAATACTATAATTAATACATATGTATGATATTTTGTTTTGTGTTCTTTCGAAATAACATAAACAAAACAAAATATCAAAATCTTATAATTAATACATATGTTATAATTCTCTTACTTATAAGAGATGAGATGAGTATATTGAATTAACTTAATTAAGAGATGAGATGAGTATATTGAATTAACTTAATTAAAAAGGTAAAATTTTTATTTGAAAATATTTTTATAATATTTTGATTGATGTAGTATTTAATTTTGTGAATGTTCTATAACCTATATAAAGGTAGGGTGATCTATCAACTCTTTCCTTTTTATATATTTAAATTTGTGTAATCATATATTCAATAATATAAAAAATGAATTTGTTACATTGAAAATGAACATTAATTTAAATTTAAAACTTCAATAATTTAAATTTAAAACTTCAATATGAGTTTAACATTTGTGTAGATTTAAATTGATTGTTTTTTAGATTTTAATTTTCTCATATTTTAGTTTAAGTGTAAGTGTATTTAATACATTGAATATAGACATTAATCTAAATTTAAATTTTCAATATTTGATAAGTTTATCATTTGTATAGATTTGAAATATGTATCCTTTATTTCAATATGTAGTGTAATTCAAATAAAAATAGGTGTGATCTATTATCTTTTTATGTGTATTTACTATGTATTTTATGCATTGAAGATACACACTATTATCATCTCTTCATATTTACCTTCTTCATGTTTACTTGTGTGCATTGAAGATAGACATTATTATAAATCCATCTAAACTAAAACTTAAAACATATCAATATGTAGTGTAATTCAAATAGAGATAGGTGTGATATATCATTTCTTTATATGTATTTACTATACATTTAGTGCATTAAATATATACACTATCATCATCTCTTCATGTTTACCTGTATGCATTGAAGATAGACATTATTATAAATCCATCTAAACTAAAACTTAAAATATATCTAAAAATTATAAAGATTGAGAATACATATCTCTAACTCATCAAAAAAAAAATGAGAAATGAAATATTGGAACTCTATATATGAAATTTTAAAATGCATATTAAATATAACTAGTACATACATCTTGTAAAACAGCCATGTTATTGCCTATTATTATATAAATAAGGGAAATATTGATTTTACAAATTAAATATGATGAAAAATTAGTATTACAATGTAACATTTTTGGTTATATACTATGTTTTAAAAAGATACTTAAACATTTAAGTGGAGATTATTATAGTTGAAAAAAAATCTTATTTTAAAATCAAATTCTAGTGAACCTTGTTGTGGATTTGATTTAACTTAATTTAATATTTTTTTATATATTTTTCATTTATGTTTTTATAGGATTATTAAAACATCAGGCCATGACCAACATATCAACAAAGAACAAAGAAGTATGTCCAACATTTCCCTTCAACTGTGAACTCCTTTCAGTTCTTGTCTAAAAAAAATCTTATATAATAAGGTTTAAAATTAGTTGAGCAATCCATCCTTATTCTTATTCCAAAAATATGATTTTCTTATAATAATGATAACCTTGTACAACCTATTTGTACCACATATTTTCCTTAGGTATAAAGAATTACCTATTTCAAACTAATGCATAATCCTCTAATTTATTAAGCAAATTCCCTCTTAACATCAACAGTTTTCAACCTTGTACATCACAACGACTTCAGAAAACGAAGGAAACATTAGCAAGGCTAATGACTTATATGTTTAATATCTATGAACTTTCAGAAAACGAAGGAAACATTAGCAAGGCTAATGACTTATATGTCTAATATCTATGAACTTTATGGGAGAAATAATCTATTTGATTTGAGATTATCAGATATTGCTTTGGTATTTAAGTTCATGTGATTTGAAAACAAATGGTAGTATAATTCTCCTTGTACTGGTAAAATTTTTAACTTTTACGAGTAGGGTTCTTAGTTGACAAAGAAATTGGCAAAGAGAAAAGGTGATATGATTAATGTAACGTAATAGTTATTTTTTTAATAGTTTGGTGATATGATTGATGTAAGTTAATAGTTATTTTCTTAATAATATATCTTTTAAATAATAATATATCTTTTAAAGTTTAATATAATTTTTCAATTTTCTTAACATGTTTTAGGTAAAGATGTAAGGGATATTTAAAAATATAAATTTCTTTTTCTTTGTTGATAAATATATATGATTTTTTCATGCCTTAAAGATAGAGCAAAGGTGATATGATTAATGTAAGTTAATAGCCATTTTCTTAATAGTTTGTCTTTTAAAGTTTAATATAATTTTTCAATTTCCTTCACATATCCTAGGATAAGATAAGAAATGCTTTAAAATATAGAATACTTTTACTATGTTGATAAGAATATATGATTTTATTCTGTCTTAAAAATTTTAATCTTTATTGAAATTATAAAAAAATATTTCTTTTAACTCTTCAAAACAATATGCAACATAACTGCCTAACAAAATAGTTATGGAACATTGTTTTCTTAACTTCAATTCTAACATGGTATTATTGTTATATGACATGATTGTAGATTTCTAAACTAAATTAAAATTCAACTAAGTTGATATTTTACTATCTAATTTTTATATAAATACTATTAAAAATAAAAATAGTTATCTGTAAGTAAAATTACTTATATGAATAGACATCAATACAATCTACATTCTGATATTATTTTTTCTTTCTGCCAACAACATTGAATGCTAAAACTTGAATCTGGTTTTGAATTTTAAAATGCTAGAAAGAAAACCATTTAAAAGAGTCTCACATGTTGGTTACGCCAGTTGACAGTTGACAGTTTATGTTTTAATATGGAAAGCCATTTAGAAGAGGCTAACATGTTGGTTATGCCATGAATTTTAAAATGCTCGAAAGAAAACCATTTAAAAGAGTCTCACATGTTGGTTACGCCAGTTGACAGTATGTTTTAATATGGAAAGCCATTTAGAAGAGGCTCACATGTTGGTTAGACCAGTTGCCAGTTTATGTTTTAATATGGCATGTATGCATGTTTATTTTTCTCAGTTGTCCTGCTAGACTCAGTGAAGATAATTATTCTGATTCTCTTGGGTTTAGAGTGATCAAATAGATTCTCTTGGGTTTAGAGTGATCAAATATAAATAAGTGATATGATGCTTGATTGTTTCACTGTCTTTATTTTCTCACAGTTCTTATATTCAAGTCACAAACCCATTCTGATGCAACTTCATCGTGCAAGTCATATCTGGATTTCACTGTCTTTATTTTCTCACAGTTCTTATATTCAAGTCACAAACCCATTCTGATGCAACTTCATCGTGCAAGTCATATCTGGATTTTAGTGACGAGGGCTAATTTAAATAAACTAATGTAAACCTGGGTGATATGTATGCTTTCATATGCTTCTGATTCATTAAGAATGCGCAGATTTAAGTTACATTTTCCCCTTCTTAAAAAATAAGAGAGCTCTCTATAACAAAGTTTACTCGTTTTCTGGTTCAGAATTCCTCAACTTCAAGCTTATCGGAAGCTGTCACCAATGCTCTTCAAATGCCTGAAGGCACCTCACTTTTTCTGTCAGAATCAAGAGACAAGGCACCTCAGCACAATTTCCTTAACCCTGAATATGAGCAAAGTAGACAGAATCTTTATGTAATGGAAGATCAGATACCTATGGACATTGTCGAGCTAATGGCTAAAAATCAACATGAGCGAGGTCTATCAAACCTCAAACATTTTCAGGAAAGCCATAACCTCCAGAAGGAAAGAACAAAATTGAAAATGAAAGAAGCAGCTACGAGTCAGGCCAATAAACATGTAGAAGGGAGAACAGGCCTCAAGAAGAACACTGCAACACCTAAGATTAAGGCACAGTCCAAACAAACTGGCAAAGTAAACCTGCAGGCTTCATCAAAAAATCAATGCCAAAGTGATTTACTAGTAGACTATGGCCAAACAGATGTTTCCCAGGCTGTAAGAGAGAACTCAATCATTTCAAATAACGAAGGGATCACATCTATCTCATGTGAGGGTGATCTGGCCAGGTTGCCGTCAACCCAGTGGTTCAATCCATGTGGGAAATACTCTCGAGATTTTGTTGCACCAGTTTTGGATGAAACCGTCTCTGCGTCTAATCTGTCATTCCCCGTGGATGGCACTAAATCACATGTAGCTAATACTCAGTGTGATCAGTGTGGATCTTTCTCTACAAACAGCATGGTGGTAGATTCTATGCAGTTGCCGAGAGTATCCACATATTGTGGTCATATGCAAATGCAAAACCTGTGCAGGGAAGCTACCCCTCCATTATCAGATTTCACTGGTTCAGTGCTTCCAGTTTTTCAAAATAAATTCGACTCCTCCCTTAATCATAATGGATACCCACATCTAAACCTTACAGGCACTGACGATCCACAAAACTTGACCAGTGAAAGTTCACATCTAAGATATTCTGGCAAAACATTTGATATTCTATCTGAGAGTCACAAACGAAATTTTCTTCCAAATCTCTCAATAAGAACAGATGGAGGTTCAGGTCTTATTTATTTCAACGGACAAAGTAACTCGGCTTTATTGCAGCAGGTAAATGCCCAAGCAAGGCAACCATTTGGGAAGAATTACTGTTTTCCCTCCACACCTGTGCTGAAGCTAACGGAGCAAAGTGTATCAGTTCCAACAAAGGGTGGAAATGAAGAAAGCATGGCAACAGAGAATAGAGGCAACAGAAATTTCTCCCATCTATCTCATCCCTCTTCACAAAAGCATGTCAGTTGGTTTCCCTCATCAGGGGCAACGGGGAGGAATCAAAGGGAAACACTTTCTGGCACTGAAAGAGTGTTTACAGGTTCAGAACCCATTCAAGATAGCATGTGTATGAATGGACAAATCACGAGCTCAATAAAAACTATACCTCCTGTTACAAAGTTCAGGCATTCTGGGCATTATGCGTCAAACTTGCTCTCTGGAATTTCTATGCCTTCTTTCGCAGTCAATGGCAAAGCTGAGGTCGCCCTGGAATCCTCTATTTTGAGGACCAAATCTCCCTTCCGAGGTACACTATTTTCAGGCAAAAAAAGGAAGAAGGGATTGCGATGTACAAATGGTTATAACAATGACAATCTACAGATTTTCTCTACTACCTCTCCTGATTATCAGAGTACGAAGGTTGTAAAAGGGTCAAGTTCTACCAAAGGCTTAAGATCATATAGGCCAACACCGATGGCTATGAATCGAAAAAGAAACCACAGATCTGCTCTTGATAATTTCCCTGAGAATAGACACCATTGCTTCCAATCCTCTTGGCTGTTGGGACCTAATCCACAACAAAACTTAACAAAGGAGACAGAGAAAGCGAAGGTACTGAAACTCAGCAAAGAAAATGAGGAATCCGCTTTCTGTGGAAAAAAGGCTTGCAAGGTAGAAATTTGCACACTGAATCAGAACCCAGCCGAAATCAGTGTAGATGGCGAAGAGGACGGATACAGTTTTGGTTATGAACATTTCACTTTATCTCGCAGAGATCTTGGACATGCTGAAAGAAAGAAAGATATGGCAATACCACAAGGGAAAAAACGCCGGAGAACCCTAAAGAAAAAGCACATGCAAGAATTCCTCAGCCAGAAGGATGGTTATGTTGGTGATCCTGCCAAAACAAATGTGGACAATCTGGATTTTTTGGGGCAGGAATTGACTTCTGTTAAAGAACTGGTTGGAAACATTACTTAAAAAATTGAAGTTTGTTTACCAAAACATACCAGGACTTATGGTGAGCTAAGCACACTACATTCAGCTGTTGACGATTACAATAGTCTCACATGATATCTATCTTATGAGTTTTGCCCTTCTACTATTGTGTTCTTGTTGGACATCATTAAAGACCATTGGATGTTTCTTCAAGCATGCCAGCATGTGGACATAGAGGCATGGATTCTATTTTGAATAGCATATGCTTGTGGACAGTTATTTCTGTGTGTTTTTTACAGTCAATGAATTCAGGTGCCGTTCATTATATATGTATCTAGGTATGCAGGTTATTGGTGAACTAAATTAATTGTTGTGGAAACAGAAAAATTGTCAAGAGCCTAGAGTAAGGCTCAAACGCTTCTCAAGATGTAAAACTCCATCCAGCATTGTGCTTCTTATGATCTCATTGAGAGATGTCCAGCTGAATTTTCTTCCGTGATGATGGCATGGCCTGACCAAATAGAGTAAAATATGACTACATATGTATTCAAAGTTGTTTTCGAACTACATGGCAAGCTTAAAGCCTCTCCAGGTGTAAACTAAATCCAGCATTGTGCTCCACATCATCTCATACACAGACGTCCTTCCGTGATGATGACATGGCCTGACCAATTAAAGTGGAGAGGTCGTGAAAAGCATTCATATAATATAATAGTTCGATGGAAAGCTCATTTCAACTATTTGAAATATTTACATGGGGTGGGGGATTATTAGAGTATTTTGTACAAGTGAACGTTAAGATCATCAAGGGTTTGTATTTTTTTAATAATATAATAAATTAAAACTTATTATATTCAAAAAATTTAGGTTTTATATATTATTTAATTATAGCAGTTTTGTGTGTTATTTAGCTATGACTTGTAAACATATTTATGTAAACATCATTTAACAAATTTAAATTTACAAAAGGAACCTTACTCACAGAACTCTGATGGAAACAAGCAAACTGTATCTTATACACTATAAGATACACTATTATTTATATTACAAAAGTAACCCTTACTCACAGACCTACCTCTGATGGAAACAAGCAAACTGTATCTTATACACTATTATTTATATAATTATATAATAGTAAAATTGAGTTTAAGGTTTTGTGTGCTATTTAGCTATGCACATTTAAAAAGTTTAAATTTACAAGAGGAACCTTCATTCACGGACCACGGATCTCTCATGGAAACAAACAAATTAACTATATCTTAAACATTATTATTATTATTTATAAAATAATAAAATCGTATTAATATTTGATTAATTAGATTTGATTAATTTTTTAATAAAGATTTTGTTAATGATGATGAAAAAATTTATGATGGTCAATTTTTATTTTTATTTATTAGAATTTAAAAAGTAGGGATTACTTGATTTGTTTCAAAATTTTGTTTTTGTATATCAAATTTTTTAAGAAAAGAATTTATAGATCATTATAGTTTTGATAAGTTAAAATGTGAGGAAAGTTTGTATTGTAACAATATTGTATGTGGGACATTTTAAGAGAGTATTTTTCATCTTCAATTTGTTTAGTGTCACAAAGATGACATATTCTTTCTACCCCTAACTTTTTAGAAATTGTCCAATGTCCTATTTGACTATAAAATTAGTGAGAGTTTGTTTTTATTTTAACAATGTTGATTTTCTTCTTTTTTTAATTAAAACATAAACACTCTATAGTATATTTATTTTTAATCTTCTAATTCTTATGGTATAACAATTTCTCTTTAATATTATTTTTTTCTAATCTAAAACAAAAAATATTAAACAAATTTCATTTTAATTTTTAATAAAGTTTTTAATTTATATACTAAATACTAAAAAATCAAATCATAATATTATTGATGTGGCCATTAAAATGTTTATATAAATAATAAATAAAATTATATATATTTTTTATTTTAATATTGAAAATCAATGCTCACATTATTATGATAACATTGATTAATATATTTATGTGCATGATAGGTAGATTTATCATCAATTTTGATTGATTTTTTCTTTTTATTTTAATGTGAGTAATTATTTTATCATCTTGATTTACAAATTTTCATGTTTTTTAGATGTTTATTTATTATTAGAAGTAAATCAAATGTTAATTTGTGTATATGGATATAATGTAAGTTTCATTTTTAAAATTAGAAATCACAAGTCTTAGATGTGTTGTGTTTAATTTTTTTTTATTAATAATGATAACAAAATATTAATAGAAATGCATTCAAAATCCTAAAAACATATTTGAAAATTCATGAGGCTATGCAATTTAAATTGATTGAATAATACTTAAATTCAAAGTCTAGTTTCATGTTAAAGTGGATTATATTAATATAATTTACAATAATAAAATATTTAATAATACTTAAATTCAAAGTCTAGTTTCATGTTAAAGTGAAAGTGGATTACATTAATATAATTTACAAGAAAAAAATATTTAGCAAGTTATAGGATAAATATTAGATTTATCAAAATGAAAAGTATAAATATTTACACTTTATCATAATCTCTATATATAAGATAGGATGCAATTACTAAGAAATCAATATGATCCATAGATAGGATGTAATTACTAAGAAATATATATGATCATATAATTTGGACATTTTAATGCATAAACCAAGTAAATTTTGGTTAATTTAAATATATAATCATATCAATAAATATTAAATATAAATCTTAAATTTTAATAAATTATTTTTATAAATATTAATGATGAAATATTATTAAATATTCTCAAACTTAAATCAAAATTTCAAAACTGAAAAGTAAAGTTTAGAAGTATCATAAACAATGAAAAAGTGTCTCAATTCCCAATTGTATTTCTCAAAGTCCCTACTTGTCAAGCCTTCTTGTCATAGTGAATAACTTAAATTATTTACATTAGTTTCATTCCAACTTTATGCATAGGGTGATGGTCAATTTATAAGCTAACCACTAGTTGGATTGAATGTATAATTCTTTTTACAATTAACAAAAATTTTCAAAAATATGATGATAAATATTTTACATGTACTTATTAACACTTCAATTTAGGATTCTACTAAAATTGTAAAAGAACTATAAACATATTATTTTAATTTTAATAGAAAAACATATTATCCTTACTTGAAGGACATGTAACTAAAAAAAAATTGCTACTATTAATTTTTTTATGTTTTAGATTTTTCAATCATTATAACTATAAATAAGATATCATAAAAGAATATGTTATCTCTACCTTTATATTTATTAACAACAAAAAATGCAACTGAATAAGAAACAATGTATTAAATTGTAAATAGAAATAAGTAACAAATATGTACTAAATTATAAATAAAGGTAAGTAACAAATTGAAGATTTAAAGTAATATACTATTATTTAAATTAAGTAACAAATTGAAGATTTAAAGCAATATACTATTATTTTTTATAATATATTAGAATCTTTAATAATAATAAAATCAAGCTAGAATTTAGTGTAATATTATGAAAGAAAGTATAACATATACATAGTTCAAAACAACAAACTATATAAAATAAGTGTAATAAGAGAGGAAGACTGAAAATAAATAGAGATTAATGTGCAAATATCCATAAAGAACATTCACATAGAAAATGAAAAAATGACATTTTGAATATAAATTATATAAATACAAGTGTATATATATTCATGACCATAGCATTGTAATCTTTTAAATACAAATGTGAAAAGAAAGTTAACTTAATATGAGAAAATGAAAGCATTGTAATCTTTTAAATATAAATGTGAAAAGAAAATTAACTTAATATGAAAAAATGAAATTTTGAGTATAGATTATATAAATACAAGTATATATATTCATGACCATAACATTGTAATCTTTTAAGTACAAATGTGAAAAGTTAACTTAATATTGTTATTTTAAAAACAAAAAATATAACTAAAATTTAGCATAATCTTATGGAAAAGAGTATAACATATACATAACTCAAAACAAAAAATTATATAAAGCAAGTGTAATAGAGATTAATGTGCAAATATCAAGAAAGAACATTCACATAAAAAAACAAAAATTTAGCACTTTGAATATATTTTTTTGAACTATTACACAAAAAGGCTATAAAATTGAGCTACAATAATAGAAATGACAAAAATATTTGTATGTTATATCTTAAATGAAGGTGTGAGATAGGACATGCTAACATATATTACTATCAGAATGCTAAGAAGTTTATAAGAAAAGTTGGTTAGTTTGTGTTATTTTGTGTTCAAGAAATTATTGATTGGTCCTCATAATAGATACAAGTACTTTCCTACAAGTTGCTTGATGGAATTGGTTGATGATTTCCTTGGACCTCACAAATGTGCCAATAAATTTAATTTTTTAATGAATGTTGTTCCTTGTAAGAAAAAATATGTTGTTTTTTGTAATGGTGTTCCTATATTTAGTAGCACATGTGATGAATTCCTTTCAAAATTCACTTTAATTGTGGAATCCAAAATCCATAATATTATGAGGAGTGATGTATAATATGCACTATATTGTTGTAAACTGAGTAGTGTTGGAGAAAATTAACCATTGTTATTGCTTCCATTAGGGATTAAGTTTCTCTAAGAACACATGCTTTTCATTGTGTTTATTATATGCTTTATTTCAATCATAATATTTTGATAAATTGTAAACTCAAAAAAAAAAAAAAAAAACTATTTCTTTTCTAATTTTTTAAAATGATAAAAATGATAAAAATTGACTAAGTATCTTTTCATTATTTTTCTTTTAACTGTTATACCTTTTTCTATAATAAATATAACATAAAAAAATAAAGAATTAATTGTTTTTAATAGTGAAGAAATAATATAAGATTTATTAATTTTGTCAATCTTTTAATTAATAATAATTTTTAACATTACATTATCATTTTCATCAAAATGAAAATATAATTATTTAAAATCATATAAATAGAAAAGTATATAAAATATGCATCTTTGATATTAAGATCACATTATTATTTTTATCAATTAATATGAATTTCTATTATTATAAAATGAAAATATAATTATTTAAAATCATATAATTAAGAAAGTATATAAAATATGCATCTTTGATATTAAAATCACAATTAGTAAAACTTCAATCATAAATTAGAAAATTTTATAATAATTTTTTTCACTTTAAAATTTTAAAATTAAGTAAAATTTATTATATTTGAATTTATTATATATTTAATATGATATGTATAATTCAATAACTATAAAATAACACAATAATAAATAGAATTAATTCAAAATTTATTTAGATATTTATACAAAGTTTATAAAAACACAACTTTTAAGTATTTATTCATAATATAATAAGTGTAAAATACAAAGTAAAAAAAATAGTCATGTAAAACTAAAATTATTTAAATATGTAAAATGACAAGTAAACTTTAAATTTATTTCTATAATAGTAACATCATTACAAATTTTAAATCAAATATAAAAAATAAATAAATAAAAGAATATAGACACTCTCTTGAATTCATATTCATAACTAATTATTTCTTAACAATAATTTATCTACACTCTCTTGAATTCATATTCATAACTAGTCATTTCTTAACAATAATTTATCTAAATTGTCATCTTATTTATAACTTTTTAATTATAATTTTATATAAATATACTTTTATCCACATTACTATTTTCATCAATACATTCTTTTCAAATTTAGAGGGGTAAAGAATGTATACTTTCATAAGAGTTCTCATGTCCCACAAACAAGAAAATTTCATACACCAATTTGATCTCTCACTTAACCATGACCTTAAAAATATATTATTATTATTATTATAACCTTTAAAAAAAAACTTATCACAAAACCCACCCACCTCATAACCATGACTCCACTCTACCCTATAACCATGTTGGTTATAATCATGTAATAACCTTTCTCCATTGTTTCATAAATACACCCTCCACTCTTAATAACCCTTTCATAAATACACCCTTTTCTCATCGTAACCTTTATTCAGTGTACACATTCTAATGTATCAACTCCCATGATTGCTCGCTTCGAGATGTATTAGCTAAATAGCTTCCTGATCTTCATAACATGTACATTTAGTGAAAGTGAGATGTACCCGGGACTTTGGGTGTATTTCTCTCTCTGAAAATTGTGTGATTCCTTGTCCCACTTAATGGGAAACCAGGTGAGACCACCTCTTTGAATGATATTGATGTTGGATTTTTAGCAGCAGGCTTATTTTACTTCTCTTTCTTTCATTCTTGGAGCTCATCAAGCACATTATACTTTCTGCAGTGTCGGTTGGAGCTCATCGAGCACATTATACTTTCTGCAGTGTGGGAAGCGGGTGCCGCCATTGTATAAGTGCTTTGCTATCTATGAATAATATTCATAACCTTTTTTTATGGTGAATCTTATCTAGTGTTCATGATCTTAAATTGTAGTCATATTTTTATCCACCAGTTAGCTAAAATTTTGCACCAGTCGGTAGAAGCAATAACCATGGAAGTAGGTTGTTGCTATGAACCCATGGTTAAAGATTCATTAGGTATTTACTGTGATACAGGTTTACATTCCAGTAGATTGTCGGGAAACAATTGATTGCGGCATCAATTTTTCCTCTCAAAGATGATAAGGGGAGAAAGATCCTCCCAAATCTTCAGTCATTGCGGGGGTTCGATGTTATTTTTGGAGGTATTCTTAAGGTATTTCGTTGATAATTTGCTGAATATATTTTTCTAGGGTTTTAGAAATTTGTATTGGTTGGAATGGCATGTTTGCATGCCAAATGTTCGACGAAAGTCCCGAATGAATTAACAGTAGGCAACTCCAAAGTTAATACAGTCCCGAATGATTTATACATTTCACACGAGGGAAATTCCATAAATGTAGTTAATACAATTTGTGTTGCTTCCAAAGTTGTTTGAAATCATTGTTTCAGGTTAAGCAAGGGTTCATATTTGTAGGAATGTCAATAGCATGTAGCTCTTTTGACATGTGCTCATTGGATATATTTTTTGTGTTAGTGTTTGGATGTGTGCCTTGTCCATATCTGTTCAGTCCTGCGGCTTAGCCGCTGTGCGCATGTCATTTTCGATATCGAAGGGCACACAACCTACGCCTTTAGGGTGCAGGGGTGTTCTCATGAACGTGCGTTATGCATGCATTCGACGAACCTGCTATCTTATGTTATCTTTCATTATGCGCAGGTTACTCTTTGTGTTTGTGAAGGGTGCCAGAGTTAATGCTTGGCACATTTCAACTGTAACTGGGAGTGCAATTAGATGGGTTTTACACAGAAGGAGAACTAAGCAACTGCAACTGAGAGTGAAATTAGATCGGTTTTACAGAGAGGGAGAACTAACTGTGCCATGAACATTGGTGGTCATTTGAAATTGTGGTGTAGTTGAGAGTTATATGTAGATCTATTTTACTAAATGTTACCCCAATTACTCTCGGAGTAGAAATAGTTTATTGGGAAGAGCAGCAATTTTCTGAATATGATGCTTCTGTGACTCCTACTATCTAGCAGATACTAAAAACATTATTTGGTAGATTATTTCTCCGCATTCCTTCTATCGCTTGTTACATTATTCAAGAGTGCGGAAGTTCCACGTTCCTTCACAAAGTAAGTAATTATTTTTCTTCTCAATCCTCATATTCCTTATTCAAGTTTCTCATATCCCTTCCCATATTGTATTCCTTCCCATATTGTTCAAGTTCTGCAAAAGCAAGTTTCTCATATCCCTTCTCATATTGTTCAAGTTCTGCAAAAGGTTCCAATGTTCCTTCACCAAGCAACCCAAGAAAACAGTTCCCGAAATATACAAAAGGTTACAATGTTTCTTCACCAAGTAACTCAAAAAACATTGTTCCACTTTTTACTTATTTCACCAATGTTTCTGATTCCTCGTATCCCTTCTCACATATTATTCACAAGTCACTCAAAAGCACTCTTCACATTATTCAAGATCATCCAAAGTAATTCAAAAGCACTCTTCGATCATCAAGTGTGCAAGTGCAAAACTTCTCTTTTACCAATGAGCTTCATACTTCTTTCACCAATTTTTCCGATTCTTCTCATTCATCGTATCCCTTCACATGTTATTTAGAGAATATGCAAAAGTTCCAATATTTCCTCACCAAGTATCTAAAAAGCACTCCTCATTATCATTATCCAAGTTTGCCAAAGTTCCAATGTTTCTATACCAAGTATCTAAATACACTCTTCATTATCCAAGTATGCAGTGCAAAACTTTTTCCTTCTTTCACCAATGTTCATCAAGTAACTAAAAAACACTCTTCACATTATTCAAGATGGTCCGAGTGCAAAACTTCTTATTTCTTTTAAACCAAATATTTCTTCACCAAGTAACTCAAAAAACACTCCTCACATTATTCAAGATGGTCCAAGTGCACTTCTTATTTCTTTTGAACCAAGTAACTCGTTAATTATCTTATCATATCCCTTATCACATTATTCATGAGTGTGGAAAAAGGTAGGTTATATTACCAACTAACACAGGAAATATTTTATTTGATTCAATTTAAATGAAAAAACCGAGGAAATATAGTGGAATGGAATACCATTGTTCTTCCAAATATATAATTATTTTCATGTTAAGAATTCCATCCATAAAATCTAGTACTTGTACTTATAAGGTGCTGGTCCTGTTTATTTGAAATTCTCGCTAGCCTTAAGCTTCAGAGCCAAAGAACTTGGGCCCTGGCAACCTCGACAACCGGAACTACACGTTGCCCCGGCCTGGTAAATAGTTGAGTGAAAACATGGCTTAGTGGTGTATTTTATTAAGTGTTTTTTGTCTTTGTTTTGAAAGATGGTATTGTTAATATTATTTTTTATACTATTCTTTTAATTTAATATTTATAGAAATATTTTTTTAAATATTTTTTATTTATTTTTAAAAAATAGAATATTAGTGTTATCAATATTTTTCTCACAATTTTTTTTTTTAATATTAATGTTAATGTAATTTTATCTTTTTATTTATTTTTTCCTTTTCCTAAAAATTTTTTTTACTATATTTATTTTTTTAAAGGTTATATAATAGCTTCACTTTTTTTCAATATCTATTTATTTATTTTTATTTTTTTTTGTGCTTCTAAAATATTGTATTATCATTTTTGTAATTTTTATAATTATGATATTTTTAAGAAATAAATTATCAATCAATTTTTTAGTTTGACAATATTTAATTGAAAATTTACTGTGATATTATAAAATTAAATAAGAATTTTATAAATTGAAAAAAAATTAAAATTATGAATATACTTTCTTTTATTTTAATGAAATTTTAGAAAATGAAATATTAAATTTTTTTATGAAATTTTAATTATCTTTACAAAAAATTGAGATATCTCATGCATGGAGGGAGGGATTCTCATTATCACCCTTGGTCATCCCTCTTTGATGCATATAATTGTTTTTGTTGGGTTAAATTTGGTCAGATTTGATGAGTTTTTGCTATTTTTATTCAAATTGTTTTAAATTTAAAGTGTGGTTGGAGGGGGGAAATTCCTAAGATTCTCTTCTTTCCCATCCATTCTTTAAATGATAAAAAAAAATGGTGAAATTTTACTATTTTTTTGCCAATAAATTTTCACTTCATTTTTTTTACATGGAGGGACAAGTGTCAATGTCTAGAATCACCACCCAAATATAGGGGTTATTCCTAGCATGACCCCCCTCCATCTATCCCTCATGAAATCTATAAAATTACTCAACTATTAGCTAGTTAGCATTTGCCTCAGTCCTTACAAGATTCAAATTTAAAATATTTGGCTAAATTTCCACAAAGTTAACTTAATTTTGAGTAATTTTACACATGGAATGAGGGGGAAATGCCAAGAATTGCTCCTAGTTATGGGGACCGGGGTGCAAGGGAACACTTAGAATTCCACCAACAATCCCCCACCTTTAATGCTTGAAATTTCTAAAGATATTTCATTTAATTAAAGGATATTAACTTCTATTTTTTTAGTTTTGTAAAATTTATGAAATTTATCCTTTACTTTCATAATATGAATGTAGAATTTCAATAAGTAGAATTTCAATAAGATTTTGTAGAATTGAGAAAATCACATGGTACTTTCTCATTCATTTATTAAAACAAAATACAATATTCTCAATATAATGTGGAGAAAATATTATGATACCAAAATCACTAAAAAAATGAAATTAGATGTTGAAAAAATATGGACATACTATATCATCTATCAAAACAAAAAAATAAAAAAAATTTAAGAAAAAAATTATGTTACTACATCAAAACTAGAAAAATTAGACAAATATCTCTCATTGTTTTTATTAATAACCCTAAGGTTATTAGCAGCACCACTTTTTTATTTGAGAACATATTTTAAGAATTCTTTACCAAATTAACTAGTTTTATGTTTACAATTCGCATTTTAAGCTAATATTTATTGTCAAATAAATTATTCTAATTAAAAACAATTAAAAGCCAATCATTTTATGATCAATGTTGTTGTTGATGATGACTCTAAAAAAGTTCACAAGAAGAAGGTAAACCATAAATATGATCACCTTAAGGGAGCCCAATACTTCACTAAGATTGATCTCAAGACACGCTGGATATTGTCAAGTTTCAAGACATCCTAAAGATCTCTCAAAGACCCCATTCATATCTCATAATTTGTCATTTGAAATACCCAAAATTAATGATAAAGATATTATGATCAAGAAAATAGGCTAAAAACCTTAATTTCCTAATAAGACATTTATCTATACACTTCATATGGCTTTGGATTATTGAGAAAATGATGGAAATTATATAACTCGACCCTTGAGATTATAATAACGTTAATGTTTTCAATGATGTCTTAAATAAATTTCTAATTCTAACTATGTGAAGTTAACATGGTATAAAGGACCAAAATATGAAGTTATTGAACTTGATTAGTAGATAAAGATCACATTTATAGAGAAAGAGACAATACTACAATATATCCAATTCATCCCATTTAACATTATAAGGACCACTCGGTAGTTGGTACCCATTAATAATGGGGCAACAAGTAGTTAGGGTTTTTTCTATGTAAAATCTATTTAAAGAGATAGGAGACAATGAAATGTTTTTCTTGTGTTGTGTATTTGGAGATTTTCTCAGTGAAAAGTCTCTCCACCTTAAGAGGAAAGTGAAAATTGTATTATTCTTTCCATTATCAATATATACAGGTATTTCTGTAGCTATTATCTTATTGTCTCCTATTTCTGGTTAATTTGCAATTGTATTGTTTGCATACTTGGTTGTGTTTCAATTTTTAAGGGATAAGGAACACTGCAAATGGTATCAAATCTCTAAGTGAGCCAACAAATATCCAAATTTTAGTAGAATTTCTTTAGGCTAGAGACGTGTTTCGACATCCTTAAATAATATAGTTATATATAGGTAAAACTACAATTAGGGAAGAATACATGCAAGAAATGCAAGTGAATTCAAATTGTCGGAAACCCTTGTAACCCATATTGGTACACCTTCTAGTATCACATCAAACAAATCATTTATACAAAATATCACTTCCACATATTTTCATGTATATTAGAAGTCCCCTAGGTATACTTGAAACCAATCCTATATCAACTAAGTGTCTTTATTGTTGCTATTGTACATCAAGAACAACACTCATGGAGATCACTCTCTAGTACCTAGATAGTTGGGTTGTATGGCTAAGGGCATGGTTCATTCTCCTTGGTTAGTTCCCTGAGATATTGGGCCAAGTATTATTTTTCGAATGGACAAGTATATCATAGAGATATAAGACCTGAGACTCCTCTATCACTAGGACCATGCATTTAGCCAATAAAATTGCTACGCGTTTTCATCCAAAAGGAATTTGAAGATTATATCACCATGGTAATAATCAGCTGAGAGTAATACTCCCAAAATATAGTGGTTTTGGGTATATTTGAAAATACTCCTTTCATGTTATTGGTCACTATGACATAAGTGGATAATAACACTTCCACAAAACCTTTGATGGGCCCATGGTTCAAAATCACAACATGACCAATATAGAGAACCCTAAACAAGCTTCGTCGACTCAAAACCAACAACAACCCCAATCCACTCAGCGCAAACATCTAGAAGAAAAAGTAGCTAAAATTGAGACTTCACTCACATTCGTGGAGGCAACGATGAAAGAACAACACGGCCTCTTGAAAGTATTATGGGAACACTTGAATATCCATGTAGGAGAGCCAAACGTTGATCCAACCAAAGAGGAATCTACCACCCCTAAAGTATAATATGCACCCATGTTTTAGGATAATCATGGCCCACACTTTCAAGATCACATTTTGTGGCTCCATATTCCAAAGTTTGACATGAACAAATTTGATGGGTCAGATCCCTCAGGGTGGGTTACCAAAATGGAACATTATTTCTCACTCCATGGAATTATTGATGACCTACATAAACCACACACGGGGGTCTTATAATTGGATGTTGAATGTTGGAATTGATGGAAATGGTATAGGAAGGATTATAAAGGTTACATTTCCTAGACCCAATTGGTAAAAATATTTTATTGTCATTTTGAGCATGAAACTCGCCATTTGGGACGCCTCACAAAATTATGCCAAACAAGTACAATTATGGAATATATCATCACCTTTAAGAATTGGCAATCCTCACATAGGGCCAATCTGATTTATTTTTTAAATAATGTTTCATCAATGACCTCAAGGAGGAAATTAAAGCACATGTCACGATGCAATGCCCAAAAAGATGGTTGGAAGCATTTGACAAAGATAAATAATTTGAGATACTGATCAATGCACAAAACAAGAGACCTTTATTCACCACTTTCCCTAACCCCCTTTTGGAATCTATCCCTAAATCATCCAACTTATAACTAGTCTGCATCCACAAGATATCTCCTAAAGATATGGAAAAATTTTAACACCTTCTTCTTTTCTATAATTGTAATGAGCAATATTTCAAAGGGTGCAAATGTAAAGAACATAAATTATTTCAAATGGATGTATCTCCACATGAGTAATCAGAGGAAATTTCTATTGAAGATACTCCAAAACTAGATTTGGATGACACCACCCCCTCCATGGAATATGAATCCCCCTTGGAAGCTACATTCGAGGAACCCTAAATTTCTCCCCATTCCCTATCAGGTTTCTCAACACCACAAACCTTGAAATTAATTAACTACATCAATCATCACAAAGTGATTATGTTGATTGACAGTGGAACCACCCACAATTTTATCCATATGAGAGTGGCACAAGACACCCATTGTTATGTATGTCTCATATCTAAATTTAAAATTATGGCCGCAAATGGTGGAATAATGAAATGTAGAGGCACATATGAAAATGTGAAACTACAAATGGGTGAGTGTCATGTCAAAACTCACATGTTTTCCATTGAAATGGATAGTTTTGATAAGTTATTGGGGTAGAGTGGTTATGCACTTTTGAACCAGTCACCATGAATTTCAATCACGCAAGAAGGGAAAAAATATATGCTTAAGAGGCTTACATCATGTTCCATTGAAATTGTAACCTCTTATTGTATGGAGAATTTGTTGAAGAAAGGACACTCGAGTGTTATTGTGAAATTTAGTTCCATACAGGTAGTTGACACCACACCACCATAGATTCACCATGATTTGCAGTTGGTTTTCTCTAAGAATAAACAAGTCTTTAAAATTCCATAAGATTTACCATATTCATGTGGGGATAATGACCATGGTTGTCCCCTCATTCCAAGAAGTCAACCACCCAATGTGCATCTTTATAGGCACCCTTTTGTATAGAAAAATGAAATTGAAAATATAATTAAGGAATTGTTGGAGATGATATTCATACATCCCAATACTAGTTGGTTATGATATTAAATAATGAAGGCACTTGGTTCACATGTCCTTATTTAAGATCTCTCAATAAGTTGAAGATCAAGTACAAATATCTTATCCTAGTTATTGATGACCACTTGGACAAACTTCACGGAGACATGTTTTTCACTCAAATTGACCTTCATTCCAGCCACCACTAGATCAAGATGGAAGAGGAGAACATGCCTAAGACCGATTTTCATACACATGAAGGTCTTTATGATTTTTTAGTGACTCCTTTTAGCCTTTACAATTCTCCATAAACCTTCTAGAGCCTTCAACCATTCCTCCACAATGTTGTGCCAATATTCTTTGATGATATTTTGATCTATAGCAAGACATGTGAATACCACATCAAGCATGTTGATAGGCCCTCACAACTCCTACAAGACCACCAACTATTTTTAAAACACTCCAAATGTGATTTCGGGGATTTATAGGTTGAATACTTTTGTCACATTGTAAACGAAGAGGGAGTACGAGTTGATCCCAAGAAGGTTGTAGCTAAGAAATATTGGCCTTGTCACAAAACATTGAAACATTTACATGGATTCTTAAGACTTATAGGGTACTATAGGATGTTTGTAAAAAATTATGGAAAAATTGTAGCTCCTTTAACCTCACTACTAAAAAATGATTCCTTTCTTTTAGAATGAGGCTTTGGAATGATACTTCTCATCTTTAAAATATTCCATGTGCACAACTCCAGTATTAACTATGTCAAATTTTACTAATACTTTTGTCCTGGAATGTGATGCCTCATGCAAGGGTCTCAGAGCAATACTAATACAAGAAGGGAACCCTTTGGCATTCTCCAATGAGTAATTATGCTACCACAATTTCGATAAATCCACATATGAGAAATAAATGATCGTCATCTTGCATGTCTTAGAGACCTAGCATCCATACTTCATTGGGTGATGTTTCAAGATCAATATTGACCATTATAGTTTGAAGTAATTTATGGAACAAAGGTTATCCTCACCAGAACAACATAAGTGGGCCACCAAGATAATAGGCTATGACTATGAGATTATGTATAAGAAAGGTAAATAAAATGTGGTAAATGATTCCTTATCCTGATAATTTGAGGAGGATGGATGCTTTTTTTCCTTATATTTACCCATCCTAGGTTGGCTTGAGGAAGCTAATCAAGAATGGTTGGAAAATGGTGTTATCATTTGACTCATCTAAAGGATTCAGGATAATACCAACCCTTGTAAGGGGTATACATGGCATATAGATACATTGTGATATAAATGGAACATTTTAATAGTAAATAATTCTTAAAAAAATTAATCTTAGAATAATTTCATTCATCACATACAATTAATCACTCTGGATTTCATAAAACATATGAATAAACTAAGTTCTCATTCTTTTGGGATGGGATGGAAATTAATACCCAGGATTTTGTGGTCACATGTGACACCTATCATAAAAACAAAGGGGAAATAGTAAATACACCAAGGGCACTACAACCACTACCGATCCCAACACACATGTGGGCCAACATCACTATGTATTTTATCATGGAACTTCCAAGGGTGGCCAAAAAATCTATGATTATGGTGGAAGTTGCTTGTCTCTCCAAATACATTAATTTTTGTGCCTTACCATGTCCATTTAAACCCTCCCGGGTTTCCCAAGTACTTCTTTATTAGATTTTTAAGTTACATGACATGCCCACTTCCATTTTCTCGGATCAAGACCCTACCTTCACTGGAAAATTTTGGTAAGAAGTGTTTAAACTATAAGGTAACCAAATAGAACTTAACATTACAAATCACCCAAAAATAGATGGTAAAATTGAAGTGGTCAACAAGTTATAAAAAACCTATTTGAAATGTTTTTCCTATGAAAAACCACAGCAATGGGTACAATGGTTTCCCCTCACAAAATGGTGGTATAATGACTCTTATCATGGAGATACCAAAATGACCCCATATGAAGTGGTTTATTAAAAAAATAATTATCATTTACTTCATATTTTCCATATGCTTCCAAGGTTTAGGTAGTGGACCAAACACCCCACACAAGAGAATCCATTCTCCACACAAAGGACAATTTGGTTATTGTAACATACCTATATACTCATTGAGGCACACTACCATACAAATTTATCTTTGATACCACAATGTAACACAACCATCCCCCACCCGAGTCACGTTACTACTAAATTTGACCAAACAGAAACTATGATACAAATTTTAAATGCATAATACACAACATGACATGAAATCTCATGCAAGTGTCCATAATCATTAAAAACATAAGGCAATCAATTAAACATGTGCAACAACTAATAAACACACACACACACACACACACACACACACACACACTAGCTTTCAATCATATAAAAAACAGATGCAGAAGCATCATTTAGGCATAATAGGCAATAGTAAATAAGCTAAATTCATAAGGTAATACAGAGAAATAAACTCAACAATTTAACATAATTAAACATAGTGAATATGAAGTCTTATCTTATTAATACATGACCCATTACAAAGGATAGATGTTCCTCCAAACCATAAACATGTTGTTCCACTTCTCAACATTAAGTCACCCCCAAGTTGTGGCTATGAATCCACAAGAGATGATGGTTCCTAAGGTTGGTTATGGTCCCCTCTCAACAACGATCTCCCAAAACCATTCCAACCCCTATATCTCTTCCCTTCAACTCGCACAACCCAAGGAATGGGATCCCCTTCTCTACCATGCAGTCCCTCATGCTATCCCCCTTCCCTCTAGGTCTGCAATGACTATCTTTCTACCAAGGAATCTAAGAATCTATGGCTATGACCAAGAATTCACACCACAACAAAACACTTGTTCTCTTGACAATTTCTTGAACTAGAACTTCTCACAGGCATGCGGCCTCTATCTCCATGAATTCATAGCTCCAACCAGTTTTTATTTAGGCCCAATCTCTCCTTCGAGGTTTAGTGTCTTTCTCCCTCTTGTTACTCCTCCAACTATGTACCAACTGCATAACCATTTCCTGCCTCTACTATATCTCTCTATCCATATGAAATTCCTTCCTTTTCCTTGATTTCTTGACTCTCACTCTTCTCCAAAAGGATTTTCTTGAATCTCACACTTCCTCCATGATTTATTGTACTCAACTGATTCTCTACTTAAATTTATGAGTTGATCTCACACCAACCCTATTACATGCATTCAATGATCAGTGCTTGAAATCACTCAAGATACAATAGAAGGTTTATACACAATAATAATTTGGAAATATTTTTTGGTTTTAAAAGACATGGGTAACTTCCCCTTTGGACCACCCTCCTCTTATGCATTCCCTCTCTTGTGGATACTTATCCCCCAAGTCGATGTTCATGTCCATATATAGCCGATGATACATTTTATTTATTATTTTAGATATACATATTACATCTCTTGGCCTATGGACACACATCATATTTACATTATACATATCTAAAATGGGGATTAAAAATGGGGCTGTTACATTCCACCCCCCCTACAAATTGCACTGTCCTTAGTGCACATCATCCTACAGTCTTACATTTTTACATATACATCTTTTTACATATAAAAAGTTTTATATCAAAATAATTGATAATTTCACAACTTAATGACTCACGTAGCAATTTCAGCCAACAACTCTCCTTCCCCTCAACATGTAAAACCCAAAAAATGGGATCCATCATCAGTCAGATAGAAATCCTTAGATTTGTGTCTCCAAGAATCTCTAGCTGCCAAAATGGACTGTTAAATCACTTATGTACAATGTGCATTCAACTTTCTTCAAAACTTGCAAAAATTTGTGGGTACCCCTCTCGCATGGCCTCTTCATAATATCATGTGGCATCTTCAAGATTGTGGTAGGTCCATTGGATATTTACTGGGTTGATGGCTCTGTTCTTGAGAACTTTGAATTTCTTGTTTAGGATGCTCGTTGGTTCCACCAGAAAGTTCCCTTTTTGTTCCACGTAGATCAAAATCAAATCAATCACATGGTTAGGATCATGCACATACTTCTTTAATCAAGACACGTGTCCAATACATTTTGAATTCTCATGGATGCAGGTTATGTAAGCATGTATGTTTGCACCCAATTCGTCACTAGGTGAGCAAATTAAGAGTGCTTACATGCCCAGTTGGGCTCTGCTAGGCATGACAGCTGTAAGGTAAAAGGTTAGAAAGAAAAAAAACTAAGTTATAAACAAAAATTAAACTAAAACAAATAAAAACTAGAAGCATATAAAACAAATGAAAAATAGAGACAAATGGACCAATATCACCAATGTATAAGCTGATCTGTTGATGAAATCCAAAGGCACAAAGAAGAAAGGGGACTTGGGTCCCTTCTTTCTCCAATGGAAGGCTCTTGAGGCCCTCAAAGCTTGCTCTCCTTTACAATGAAAAGATGAAAATGTGGGTGAAAGAACTCCAAGCTTATTCACTCAAGAGAGGGGTGAATAGCTCTATGAAATGCAACTTGTGATGTGTATTGCCAAAGAATGAGTCCTTAGCAATCTCAACAGCATAACAGTATGAAGAATTCCTTGAGAAAATGGTGGTCATTCATGGTTTTTTATAGCCAATCATTGGGTTATTATGTGACCTCTTTTGAATGTGAAAAGAGGCTCTTTAGGGCACAATTAGGTCTTTGACCAGCCCACCATGAGGATTGAGCTCGGATTTGGTGTCAAATCGACTTGGGAGCTGATCCAT
>ML794618.1:746969-798209 GCA_009831015.1 Picea engelmannii
TGCAGACGAAATTTCAGTGATAACAATGTACTCAATTGGTCCTATCCTTTCTAGGACTTTAAATAGTCCATAGTATCTCACTACCAGTTTTTGGAAACTTCTCAATCTTAGTAAGCTTGTCTTGGATTTAACTTTTTTTTTATGTTTGAATATGTCAATGTTGAAACAACAACCTCATGAGGATATTGATCCCTTGAATTTTTAGAGAGGTGGTACTCCTCTTTGTCTTATCATTTTATTTGAATATTTTATATCAAGAATAATATGGGATACTGTCATATGAATGAATCCAACTCTTTATGGCTCAATAAAATTCAAAATACTGAAAAATAATATATATATATGGATAATTCATGAGAAGTGGACTAGGAACCCCAAACACAACATGATATAGAAAATTACAAAATCCTCACATCCATCACAGTTTAATAAAAATTATGATCACATTCAAATAAAAGAAATGGTATAATGGCACAAGATAACTTTGAAAGAGTAATACTTATTAATCTCAAAAGAATATTTTGGTAGATCGACTTCAAATATCTTATACTCAAAACTCAGATTTATAAAATGCAATTAAAACCAATCCCAACTTAGTTCTCTGTAATTTCTCAAAAATGATAATGTTTGTTACAATACTTGAAATTTAAAGGCATTCACCCATTAATGGACTGGGATTGGGGATCCCTTGGACCATAAAAATATTTACAAGAAATATGATGAAGAAAATAACATGGAGTGGGGCATGAGAAACATGATCTGGAAAGAAGACAAGGAGGAAATTACCATAATTTGGTTATACTTTCCCAATTAAAGAATAAATAAAAATGTATGAAATATGATAAGGAATAAGGTATGTAATCATTATGGACTTACTATGATGGAATCTCTCTTTCATTTACTTGTTGATGCACCTTTTATATCTTTGCATGTTTCAGTTAAGTGGCTGGTTGTAACCGCTTTCGTTGGAAATTCATAAATCTTGATTATAGACTTATTTAACCATTCTTGAATATATTCCCTTAATGGGGCAACAATCACTTCTTGCTTTACTTTGATGTTTAACAATTCACTTTCACTTTCTTTATGGTCAATAGATAAATTTTTCAATATAGTATCAATGTCCTCATTTTTATTTTTGTACCCAACAAGCCAATTATCAATGTCATCATAAGTATACTCAACCATACCATCAAATTTTACAACCGATGATTTCTTCAAATTTTCAACATGCTCTTCAAATTGATCTCTTCTCATGATCATTGAATTCAATATTAAGCTTGGATCTGAAACTTCAATAGTGGTGCCCGCAATATCCAAACCAATAATCTTTGAGTATGCCTCAATCTTTTTCCGTGATAGCTCTTTTAATTGATTTAACAACCCTTTTAATGTATTAATTATTTCCATCCAACATGCCTTTAATTGTTTCATACAACTATGGGAAGGAAAATATTATTTTTTTCTCCTATGATTCGTCATTGCCGAGACTTTTTCTACAAACATAGCAACTCCATCTATGAATAATCCTTCAAATCTGCATTTAAGTATTCTTTAGTGTTTTGAATTTTGAGCATGAGAGCAGATTTTTTTTTTTGAGGTCCCATAAATATATAATAAGTGACATTCTTTTCTTTATATTCACTTCAACAAAGTTTCGAGTAGTAATGATTAAGCTTGAAATTTCTCTTACTCTTAGATTTGACTCTGGAGTTCCTTGAAGAGTTCTATCAGGTTGTATCATGGCGACTAGGGTAGAAAATATGGGTGGGGACATGTGATTTTCCTCCAATTCTTTGACTCGCTCATTAAGCCTGAGATTTTCCTCTTCCATATTAATTATTGAAACATCCAATGCATCCCCTACGACCCTATGAATTGAGGATAATTTTGACGACAACATGTTTTTAGTATAAATGGTGGACCATGACCTTCCCTTCTTATTCTTTGAGGTTTTTTCAAAGGTCAATTTCTTTGAAGATTTATCAAATAAAACATTTTGTACAAAAAAGGTCTCTTCGTCAAAGAAAACTTCATCTTGAACAACCAATGGAGCAGATTGTACATTTTCTTAAGCACATTATTCTTCATCTGGAAACCAAATATTTTCAATATCAACATATAAATCCACATCATCAAGAAAAATATCATTTTCAGGTGTGTTTTTTTCTTCTCTCTCTTGTTGAGAATTAACCCTTTTCCTTTTCACTATTAACTTATGGGGGTTTTCTAAACTTCCTTGAGGATGATTTCTTTCTCCAACATCACCTGAATTGTTACTTGAGGTTTTTATTTGTTGGTTCATTGCAGACTGAGTATTTACTTTAGGAAAAACAACTCTGTGAGAAACAAAGGGTGACTGAGTGTTTCTTTCACTTGAGGATTTCCATATTTTCTTATAATGTTATGTAGTGCTCACAATTGTCTCTATGTCACTAGAAGTTTTATCAACACCTCAAATAGGAGGTTCATGACTATCACTCTCTTCCTCCCCAAATGTGAGTGTATTTATCATTATGGGGTTGAGCCCGACTGATACCAAGTGATTATAAAAAAGATGGTTAGGGTCAAACCCTTTGATTTTTTCTGCAAACTTCAAATTAAACTAGTCAAAGTAAGAGGCATATTCATCAATTTTGGGAATTCCTCTGAAGAGAATTTCACCAACTTTCTAAGGAAGAGGAATAAATTCTTTTTTCCTTCTTTCATAAAAAGAATGAAATCAAAACCTATACTACCTCACCACCTCTATGATAAATAAATTGTCCAACACATAATAAGGGAGAAATATAGGCTTTTCATGAGAAGATAAAATCCTAATGATGTTGTAATTATCCATTTTCTCCAAAATTCCATTTTTATTCAAAAAGGTGGATGCTTCCAATGAAATCCTGGAAGAGTCTTCTCCAAAGAGTAAATTCTTAAATTTAGACACAAAATCATTGTAAACTTCATGAAAATAATGGATAACTTTCTACCTCTAGAGAGCTTGATACCACATAGTCACAGGGTCGATTTCTTAGTTTACCCTTTTTCCAACACTCAAACCTTTAGAACTATGACAGTGTGTGATAGGAAATATCAGATAAGATTCCATATAGAACGTTTTCTAAATTCTGAACTTCATCAACTGTGCAAAATTTCATTCAATATGATCTTTTCCTAATCGAAAACAACATCCTCATGAACTGTAAAACGTAAAATGTATAGTGCCAGCTGGGGAATAGTCGTCATAGAATCATGACTGGTAACTCTAGTAAATAACCAAGCAATTTTTCGATAAGGGTCCTTTAAAGAACTAACCTAGATTCTGGATAATTCTTTTGACATTGCAGTAGGATCTTGTAAATATTCCTGTAGGAGCTCCTTTCCCTTATTTTCCCTCTAATAATATCTATGGCTTCTTCTCCTTTGTATTTTAATTTTGGCTCTGGTAGATTTAACATTTTTTTGAAAATTGAAGGTTCCAATGAAATAAGGGAGTCGCTTTGTAGTGTATTTGTTCTTCTGTTCTGAACAAATTTATCAATATACCATGTGAAAATTTCTTTGCATTCGAAAACCTCAGGGACACAACCAATGAGAGTTATTCATGATAGTGTCAAACTCCCCTCCAAGTCCTTCGGGGCTAATGTGACCTCCCGGTCTAGGATCGTTTAGGTCATCAAACCAACTAGTCGGTAGGGATCCTGATGGAACCAATTTAACTTGAAACATTCCCTTTTTCTTCCTCGACACTCATTATGTGGCACCTGCGAACCCTCTCCTTGCGCTTTTAGATATTAATGCAAAATTTGATAGCTCTTGATGCTATAATTCCTCGTTGATGTGACCATAGGATATGTCCGTGGGCCAACTCCCTTTGTGACCCCGTGCTTCGGGACTTTCATGATCTTTTTCCTCCTTTTCCCTGATTCCCCAAATCAGTGAATTATTCAAGACCAGATCTATGGTCCTCATTTCCCTGGAAATCAATGGTTGTGATCAACTTCATGAGTTTGGAACTCATGAGTCTTCTCTTCTCTTGACTTTGCCTTTCCCAATTGCGAATCAACGACGCACTGATCTAACTCCATGTGTCCTTTCTTGATGGATGACTATGATTTCTTCGAATTCCCCAACTCTTTGGGTATTCTCCTCCTCTTTTCTCCAAAGGGTTATTCTCCGAAATGCATGGATCCCTACCACATGGTCTTCCAGATCCAACAGGCTAGATTCAAATCACTCTTCGTGACTTCGTGAAGATATTCATCTTCTCTTGGAAAACCTCTCCAAGATCCCACTCTCGAACTTCTCAATCTTCTACCACATGTATCCTCCATGACGATGGGTGATTTCACTATCTTTAGGACTTCAGAAAGTCATCGATTCCCTTGCACACTTAGCACAAATCTCCTTTAAAGACTTGGACTTTTCTCAATTTCTTTTTGCACTCCTTGCAGAAATCTGTGCAACTCTCCTATGACTTCGCTTGACTTGAAAACCTCCAAGGTTCCAAGTTCCTTTGCGATTTTCTCGTTCCCTCCTGGAAACTTATCGCTCTTATTCCTGAGCTTGTAAGGTGAACTTACAACACCTTAGGCATACACCTTTCTCTTGGCTCAGTTCTTTGACGGCTTCTCCCTTAACCTTATGGAAAGGTTTAAGGCATCTCCTTTCCTTTGTCGACGCACTTCTTGCAAAGCCTTCCTTCACCATAATGTTCAACAATTCTTGGATTCTCCAACACTTTTGACCATGTTTCTTCTATGCATGCTCACACTAGCTCGATGCCATCCTAGCAGAGTGTTCCAAAGTGTTCAGTAACTCTGGAATATGCTTCTTCCCACACAGTCTATCTCTCCAATGAGCTTAACCCCCTTGAAATTTCTCCCTGACTTTGTGAACTAATTTGGCATGCCCTCTTGGAAGCTTCTCTTCTAACTCTGCTAAATTCATATAAACATTCCTTACGTCGGATCACAGATTTTCCCTACTTTTTCATGCACTCCTTGCACTTATCCTAGAGAACCACACTTAACTCAACACACTCTCGGATAGAAAATAGTATCCCTATCCTTGCAGATGATTTATAACATTCATCTACAATTCACAAACATGTAAATGACATTCATAACACAACACCCATTACACATAAATGTAAAATAGGAAAAACTGACATTTTCTATTAATGGTGGAATGCCAAATTACAATGGTAGATTTCGAGATGTAACTGGGTCTCAACTCTCTAAATTTTTCTCCCTATATATTATGCATTTTTCCCACGACCTAACTCGTCTAACCTCTACTTTGCTTACAATACAAATATTTATACAAGAGGGGCTCTATGAGCTTCCCTCACAAGATTAAATTAGTGGTGTTAAATCACCATTCAAAACACTTATCTAATGGATAGATTACAATGATGAAAATCTGCTCCAAATCGGATGCAGATCTTCTGTCATCAACCAATTAATGGTGACCTTATGTTGAGCTTGTGTGAAAGAACAACTTGGATTTTCCATCTCGTCTTCAATTAATGCCTGGATCATGCCTTGGATTCTTGAGGAAAAATTCAGAGGGTGGTGCCTCTCCTTCCTTGAAATCACACCACACATGATAATTAGCTGGYGCGTGCTGAGGTGGAGCGATGCTCTTGCATCATACTCCACAATGGAAAAAATCATGAGATCCTACTCATGAGCTTTCTAATGTGGTTGAAATCCACCTGGATCCCAAAATTTCTTCTGAAGCTGTCTCTCARCTTCTTTGCTCCATTGTTTCTACTCTTGCATCTTCCCCACTGCTCATGCAGGTTTCCTTTCATTCAAATTCCTCTTGCAGACTGTTTCCTCTATTGACTCCAAGATCAACTTCCTTATCTTCTTGATCACCTCATCTAGTTGTTCCATTGGCTGGGTCTTCTGTTGTAGACTAGCTCATTGCACTCCCTCCTTGTCGATGGGAAAATCACACTGACTTCCCAAGACATGTTCTTCCTTTGTGGCCTTGTATTTCCACTTTTCTATAGCATTCACTCTTGTAGGTTACTCATCATTGAACTGTTTCTCAGCTACCACTTCTCTTGACAGATTCACTCCTGCCAGTCCTTTGGTTGTTCCCATTCTAGCTTCTTCCAGATGCTCCTCATGCTAGTGTAATCCTTTATCTTCTTCCAACTTATCCTGTTGGATGTGCATGCTTTGAACTACCACTCTTCTCTCAAGAGATTCCAATTCCTCACACATATAAGAAAAGTCTATGTTGTCTGCTCCCTTTTCTGCTACACACCCCATTGTTGCAGTCATCTCCTGTTCAACTTCCTAGCTGAAAACGTTGAGTGATTCTATTGAATTCTCTTCTCCTTTTGTTGGGATAGACCTCAGTATATGTTCCTTATCCTCTTTGAAAGTCTCTTCTTGCTGTATCCCTATCGCATATGCAACATCTGTGCTAGCCTCTCCTCAACCTCCTGGTAGGAATATCTTGACTCCCCCAATGATCAGAATGCTCCCCTGATCCTTCTCTTCGATGGTGGAAGTTTGCAACTTCTCATCATCTTCATTCACACGGCTCACAGCTCCGTATGAATCTCCCTCTCAATGAGGTCTTCCTTCTTTCTCCTCTTTGTTTTTTAACATCCTCTGACGTGAACTCTCATCTGAGCTCATCTCTTCATCCTTTCCCACCTAGAAATTTGGGATGTCTCTTCTGCCCACCTGGAAGTTTATGAGATCCACTGATCCCTTCTCATTTCCCACCTAGAAATCTATGAGATTCTTTCTAGATATTTTTCCCTTATGACTTGGGTTTTCATCATGCCTCAGCCACCTCTTTAACACCTATTTCTACCTCCTGGCCAACAACTTATGAATAGGCCATCTGGATGTCCTCTTCAAAGTCCATTCATACCTCTAGTGTACCTTTAACTCATGTTTCATATTGAATGCAAGATTCTCCATATATGTTCATATTTCATTGAGCTCCTTGTCCATCTATGCCTTTCTCTTCTATGGGTATACTTCCCCCTGATCATGAGCGTAGCTTCCAAAGGCCATCTCGCTTCACCTGTAGCCCACCTGGCCATTTACCATATATCGCACACCTTGCAATAGTTTCAAAAGATCATCACACTCTATCCCCTTTGCCTATGATCTGTAGACAAAACAAGCTCTGATACCACTTGGTGGTATCAGACTGTCTCCTTTGTCTCCTCCTTCACCTGATGTCTGTAGGAGAAATCAATCTCTGGTACCACTTGGTGTCAACCTCCCCTCCAACGCCTTCAGGAATGATGCAATCTCCTAGTCTAGGATCTTTCAAGTCATCGAACCAACTGGTTCATTAGGCTCCTGATGGAACCTATTTAACTTGACACGGGCCCTTTTGCTTCCTCAACACCCACTATGTGGCACCTGTAAACTCTCTCCTTACGCTTTTATCTCTTAACGCCAACATTGCTAGCTCTCGATGCTAGACTTACTCGTTGATGTGACCATGGGCTATGTTCATGGGCCAACTCCCTTCACGACCCCGTTCTTTGGGAATTTCGCGAGATTTTTCCTCCTTTTCCCTGATTCCCCTAATCGATGAATTCTTCAGGACTAGATCTATGGTCCTCGTTTCCCTGGTGATCAACGAATGTGATTGAATTCACGAGTTTGTACCTCACAAGTCTTCTCTTTTATCAACTCTACTTTTCTTGATTGTGAATCAGTGATGCACTGATCCAACTCCATGTGTCCTTTCTTGATGGACGGATAGGATTGCTTCGGCTTCTCCTGCTCTTCGGGTATTCTCCTCCTATTTTCTCCAAAGGTTTCTTCCTTCGAAATGCATGGATCCCTACCACATGCTCTTCTATATCCAATGGTCAAGATTCAAATCGCTCTTCGCGAAGATCTTCGTATTCTCTTGGAAAAACTCCCAAAGCTCCTGCTCCCAAACTTATCGATCTTCTTCCACCTGTCTCCTCCATGACGATGGGTGATTTCACTATCTTTGGGACTTCGAAAAGTCTTCTATTCCCTTTCACACTTAGCGTAAATCTCCTTTCGAGACTTGGTGTTGGCACAAAGGCGGACCCAGGGTTCATCTCTAAGAGCACACCAATAAGCCCTAACTACTGGCCCTTTCGTCTACACCTATGAAGCATATGCAGTCTCACCCGAAGAAGCTATGGGGGGGTTGCAAGATAGATATGTTTACAACCAAGGGGAATATCAAGTGGATCTAATACTAGAACAGTACAAAATGCATATATAACTTATCATCTTAGATCTACTCTACATAACTACCTATCAGATGTAACACAGTAAGGCAATAACAATATATCAAATGACAAGAATAGAACATCAATCACACATAACACAACATATATGTATTTCACCCTCTCCCTAGGGCTACGTCCACATAACTGTGCTTTATAATGTATTAAGATGAAATCATACAGTTCTGATCTGTGCTCTTAGCTAGGAGATCTTCTCTCTTCTTCTCTCTATCTCTCCCCTCCTTGTGCACCCAGTTGCGGGGTTGATCTTTGCACCCAGCTGAAGATATTATAATACCAGAAGGCTCTCATACTCAACACTTCTCTCTCACACACAATAGTCCTCACTTGATCACACAACAGTAATGAAATCTCAACCAACTTAGTACCAACAATGACAACAACCCATCTCAGGTCCTTTAGACCTCTATTTATACATTACAATCACTCACCGACATCCTTAGGCCAAAAAATAGGTGTCAAAACCCTAGATACCAAAACCCTAGGTGGCTAAAGCCCTAGGTCAACTTGACCCACGTTTTCAGGGCTTTGCCAGCCTGTCTTTCCTTCCTTCTCACGTGGTGCTCCAAAGCATCTAATGGTGGATTTTTCCTCTTACTGAGTTGTCCACGATCCTTATTTCTTGTTGATCTGTCATCCTCGATCTCCTCATCCAACGACTTACTTTCTCGGACTTCGCTCCATCGTTTCTTCTTTTTTTCGCACTTCAACCCAGTAACAATCACTGTGTCTTCTGCGAAGTTCACATTTTGTCTTTTCTTCCTTGTTCTTTGTTTACTTCCATAACCAAGGGCCAACAGGCCCCCAACACTCACCTGTGACTTGTCTTGAGGCACATCATATATGTTTATTCTGTTTTACTTCGACTTCAGAATGCACAGTGCAACCTTTGCTTTCTGCTCTTTGCCTCCTCTCCTTCCCTGTGCATACTGTCTTTTCTATGTCTAGTATCCAGTTTCAATTGCACCTGGTACCTAGAACCTTTTCCTTATGCTTTTACTTAGAGCTATGAGACAACTCATTGTCATAGTATAACTTTAGCCAAATCCCGTTCACTAATCCTTCCTTCCATTCTCCCTTCAAATTCTTCAACTACGCAGCTCCTCCTTCTGTAACATAGGCGACCTCATATGGCCCGAGCCAATGCATTCATAACTTCCCAGGATGCTTTATGAACTTACTATCATATACCAATACTAAATCACCTTGCTTGAATGCCTTCTTCTTGATGTGCCTGTCATGATAGGATTTTTCTCTTTCCTTTTTCACTTGCTGATAGAATCTTGCAATAAATTTGTCTTCTTCAAGTTTGATAAACTGCGCAAGACACTCTTGAACAATGTCGGTGTCATCCATATCTGTAAAGGAAATAATTATTAAGCTTGGTACCAGGTATTTCATTGAGACAACGACTTTGAGGCCATACACCAACTTGAAAGGGGTCTGCATTATTAGTTTATTATAGGTGGTTCTATAGGCCCAGAGTATTGTTGATACTCTTAAACCCCATTCATCCTTTTTCACATTGCAAATATTCATCAGCGTTGTTTCCAAGATCTTGTTGAATTCTTCCACTGTCCCATTTTCTTATGGATGGTAAGGCATGCTCTTCTGATGGTGGACTGGAAATTCCTCAGTCAGGGCTTCAATTGTTTTATTGATGAAATGTGTACCTTGATAACTCATAAGAATATTTGGGCATCCAAACTTGTTTATGATGTCATCAAATATGAAGCACGTAGCTGTAGTTGCACTACAGTCCTTAACTTCTCTTGCTTCGGCCCATCTAGTCAAGTACTCTGTCGCAGTAATTATGTACCTTGCTCCTGTGCGCTTTCCTGGTGGGTTTATAGGTCCCATGAAGTCAATGGACCATTTCTCAAATGCTTGTAGGGTCATCTGTGGTGCTAATGGAATTTCATCTCTTTTTGATGGTTTCCCAACTCTTTGGCATACATTGCAGGCTCTCTAATAGTCTTTAGCATCTCTGTGTAAGGTAGGCCACCAAAGGCTAGCTCTAAGAACCTTCTGTGCAGTTTCTTTCCCTACGTAATTTCCTCCTACGATGACCTCATGAGATTTTGCAAGGATCAATGGTTGCTCTACCTCCATAACACACCTTGTCAGTATCTCATCAGGTCCCATTTTGTATAGTTGTCTAGCTATAAGTAAAAACTCAGAAACGCGCACTACTAGTTGTTTCTTCTGAGGAATTGTATGCTCACTAGGTGCCATTCCTGTTGATAAGAACTCCACTATCTCTTCGAAGTGGTCATCAATATTTCTAATGGCCAGTAACTGTGCATCCAATAGTGTATCCTCCAAACTGGTCGGCTCTTCTCCATGTTCCAACCTTAACAAGTGGTCGAGACCTTTGTTCATTTTTCTTGGCTTAACTATGATCTCAAAATCATGTTCCTGAAATAGAAGAAGCCATCTGTATATTCTCCCCCCCAACACTAGCTTGTTGACTAGGTATTTCAGGGAAGAGTGATCAATAAACATTTTAAAGTGTCCTCCCAACAAGTAGTGGAGAAATTTTTGCAGCACATACACCATTGCTAACCCTTCTCTCTCAGTGGTAGTGTAGTTGGTGTCTTCTATTGATAGCTTCCTGCTAGAAAAAGCTAATGGATGGTCAATATCTCCTTCGCCAGGTTGTGCTAACACATCTCCCAATGCAATGGAAGATGCATCGACATGCACATGAATTTCTTTCTCCAATCTGGAAAAACCAAAATGGGCACAGTAACCATTTTTTGTTTTAGTGTGTCAAAGATCTATTGGCATTCTTTTGTCCAACTGAACTGACAATATTTCTTCAAAATATTCTCCATGGGTGTTGTAATCTGGGAATATCCTTTAATGAACTTCTTGTAATATCCTGTGTGTCCCAGCATAGTGCGTAGCTGTTTGACTGAAGTAGGAGGGGGTATATCAACTATAATGGAAATTTTAGATGGATCTACCAACAATCCCTTATTGCATACAATATGACCTAAGAGTACTCCAAATGGTGAGAAGAACATGCACTTCTTCAGATTCAAGGAAATTTGACACTTCCTGTATTTATCCAACATTAGCCTTAGACATTCAATATGATTTTTAAATAAGCTAAAAACAGTCCAATCATCAAAATATGCTTCTATAAATTTATGCAAAAACTCCTTGAATGCTTCGACCACCACCCTGGAAAAGATGGTTGGGGAATTCTTCAATCCAAATGGAATCACTGTATACTGGTAGGATCCCCATTCTGTTGCAAATTTGGTCTTATGACAATATTCCTTGGTAAATCATATCTGATGGTATCTTGAAAATCCATCTGTAAAAGAATATACTTCTTAGCCTCCCACATTTTCTAACATTTCATCAGTGAATGACATAGGGAAGGGGTCATGCAAAAAGGAATCATTTAGCTTCCTAAGATCTACGTAGATCCTGATCTCTCCTGTCTTCTTGTCCTGTACCACCATAGGGCTAATCCACTCTGACTCTTCCACAGGTTCTATAATCCTTGCTTCTAGCATTCTCTCAAGCTCAATATTCACTTTCTCCTTATATTTAGGGTTCAATCTGTAGGGTCTCTGTTTGACTGGTATTGCATCTGGTTTCAAAGGGATCCTCATCTCTCCCATAGGCCCTTTAATTCCCTTCATATCAGTGAAATTGGTTGGAAACAAGTCATGATATTCATTCAGTAATTTTTTTATCTTGTCGATAGTAGCACCATCCTAGTAATCTCCAACATTTGCAAGCGTCAGTGTCTGCTCTGTTCCAATATTGACTTTCTTAATCTTGATTGTATGTCCAATGAATGGTAGCTCAACTCCTAGTCCTTCCACATCTCTTTGGCCTTCTGTTTCACTGATGTTCACCTTCCTAGGATCATCATCCTCATCAGCATTGATGTTGTAACAACCTTGCAGTTTCTGGAGAGGCATAGTCCATTCGTCCTCTTCTTCTCCTAAAGGGGGGATATAGGCCTCCTCAAATAATTTTTTTCTTACAATCTATAACGCTTGATCTACTGAAGGATATTGACTGTCAAATAAGAAGGTGGTTACAAAGTTATGATTCATACCTTCCCAATCTACAGTGATGAGGTGCAGCTCTGCTTGAAGGTACCAATTGATAGGGGTTGTGTCCAGTGTGTTAATGAATTTGTGCACCCACTTCTCTTGAGGAATGTTTCTCGAGGATTCCTCACAACTTTGCACATGGTCCTTTGGGCATATTCGACCTGTGTACCAAACTTCAAAACCTTTTACTTGTGCTGAGAAACTTGTTGTCATCAAGGTACGACATTGTACCCAGTCTACAATGTTGGTTTTGTGTTTCCCCCACCATCTTGTTGGGGTTTCTTTAAAGGCCTCATCCATTGCCAACAATCTTTGTTGCATTGGTACGCTTTCTTCAAAGTCTGACAAGAAGGTTTCTAAAGGATTTAGACCATCAAAGGTGGGTAAGTTACTTACTGCTGTACTGATCTAGCGAACTTATCTGGTTAATATAACACATATTCTTGTAGACACTTCATACATTTTATTCTGCCAGTTCTCTAGTTCTTATTCTGAGTCTGATCAACATGCATTGTCACTTCTCCAGCTTAGGTTTCCATCGACCATAGGATTAATGTAATCCTATTATCTGGCTATTAGTTTGTATATGTTTTCCAGTTCATATGTGTAGTCTTCCTCTCTAATGGGCTATGGGTATCGTTGAACTTCATCTAGATCTAAAGGCACAATGACCCTAAGGCCATCTCTTTCAAAATGAATACGTATTTTCTTTAAATAAACCACAGTGGAATTATTGAAAGCCCAATCAATTCCTAACAGCGCAGGGTAAGGACAACTATCATCAACTATCTCAATTACCTCAAAATCTGCAAACATTCTTACTCCATCGATGTCCATAGGGATATGTTCCAGTCTACCAAAGGGGCTTATAGCTTGCTGATTATCCATCCTAATCCTGATAGAGGAATAGATCAACTTGGGTTTTCCCATTAGTGCTTAGGTTTGTTTCGTCATGACATTGACCTCCGACCCTAAGTCGAGGACCACATAGTCTATATCATATTCTCCTATTTGAGCATTCAAGTGTAATTCCTTATTTGTCCTTCTCTTTTTAGCGATTTGGTGTACTACCCTATTCAATAAGGGGTCTATATTTCCTAGCTCATATTGTCTGATTAAATTTTGTAGTTCTTGTACAATGCTCTCATCCTGAATCAACTTAATACAAGTATATAGAAATTCCATGAGCTTGCTTACCTCTTTTCCTTCTCTTGGCAAAGAAGACTGATCAAATGCCTGAGGCATTCCATATTATCTCACTTTTGGTCATGTCTTTGATGAAGAGACTTGATCTCCTTTGAACTCTTTTCTTTCCTCCTCAAATACTTGTATTTCTTTATTTCAATCAAAAGTTTGGGTCTTCTCTACAACTTTCCTGACTCTAGAGTCTTCTGTAGTCTTCCCTAGGGTCAGTCAGTTTTCTCCTTTAACAATGCCTCCTCTAGTTATAAAAATGATTCTAGGGTATTCTCCGTGAGGTTCATCATATATCAGTTGCACTTGTAGGTTCTTTTGAGGTCCTCGTCTCTCCTGAAGCTTAGCTAGCAACACAGGACAATCTTCTATAACATGTTGAAACAAGCTGCAGTAGCTGCAAGTAGTGAAAGGGTTCTAACAGTCCCTTGTGAGGTGTCCTAGTTGTGCACAATTGCAACAGATGATCTATCCTCGACCTCAAACCATACCTCCTCCTAATCCTTTTCCTTTGAATCCACCATGAGGGTTTAATTTTCCTCTCCCAAGGGAGTTGTACTGTGTAGTGTTTCCTTCTTACTGTACTTTGCCTTGAATTTTGTATATGTCTCTTGACCTTTCATGCATGAGGTCATAATCCCTACAATCCCTATCATCATGCCCCACAGAGTTACAAAACTTGAAATACAAATTTTTGGGTGTCTGAACATATTTTTTCATGTAATAGCACTCACCAGGGCAATGTCTATTTTGGCATACCTCGCACCAGGGTAAGGTGACTTGCTTCAAAAGGCTTGGAGCTCCATAGGCCAAGTATTCATGAAATAGGGGGAAATGCTCCTTATCATGGCCTTCTAATTTCCATCTGACACACCAGATGTTTTATCTTTTATCTTTTCCCTTGTCTTTCTTCATATCTTCGATCTGCAGAGACAAACTAGTTAGCTGACTCAAGATCTAACTCATACCTAAGATGGATTATCCCATAGAGTCTGATTCTAACTTCATGGCAATCTCTAACACCTTAGACTATGAAGAAATATTTTGTTTCATTAGAGGAACTCTGATGTGTGGTAAGAGGACAACAATGAACCACTCTTTGCTCTGCTCATCTAGGATCTGAAAATTCAATCGGCCTATTAAGGTATTAAATCTCTGATTGAATTCCCAGATAGGTTCGACTACCTTCTTCTTGATATCTTTCAGCTCTGTAATACATTGTGAATCTAATTTGGGTTTCTTGAACTCTGCAATAAACACATTCTTGATTTCATTCAGTGGCTTAGGTTGTGAAAGTCCTTGGACATGCTTCATGTACCATCTCAGTGCGCGATGTAGAAGGGTATTACTAAACTAAGTTATTTTAACAGTTTCATCGGTGATTTTTTTAATATTCCATACGTCTTTACATAGAAACCAGTGCTGATCAGGATCTTCAAATCCATATCCCCTAAAGAGAGGGAGCCTCATCTCATCTTCCATAGATCTTCCTAGGTTTCCTGTCTGAGTGTATGCTGAACTGTTAGTAATAGTACTCTTAGGACTCTGACGATTCTAACTATTCTGATTGCTTAGTGCCACTGAATCAATGGGATGGATAATAGTACTTACTTCAATGGTTTGTGCAGTTTCTGAAGTCTCTGTCTCACCTCGGTGAGGTTCTTCATCTTTTACTTCCTCTGCCCTAGCAGGTTCTGAATGCTCTTCATCCGTCAGATCTACCTCTTCTCCACTATAGAAACCCTCGTCCCCGTAGTTCTACTTGAATAGGTTCACAAGATGAACTTCTTTGAACACTCTTCCACTGCATGTATGTCTAGCCTCTGTGTCATTGTCCCTGTCCTAATTATTGAACATTATCTTTTTCAAATCCGACCAATCTACTGTATCTTCAAGATGTTCTTCTCATGCAATAGCATCTTGATCCTCAACTTAAGAAAATGTAAAAAATTTCATCTGGGTCCCTTGAATAAATATCTCTCCGCTTGGCTATATGAATCTACTCTATCAACAACAAACTCGGTGATGTACCCTCCAATGGTGCTATCAAACCAATGATCTACTACTCATGACATGACGTTATCAACTCTCTTGACCTTCTTTATTAGCGTCGATGTCAAAACTACATGAGGTCTAGGTTTGATCTCAAACTGGGTATCTTCTAACCTAGATAACCACTCATATATCTCTCGATGGATTCCTCCAAAGAATATCTCATGTATATCAGTAAAAATATATCTCTCCAACCAATCCTCTGTACTAAGATTAGGGTTCTTTTTCTAGGCTTCAACGAAGTCCTTTTCTTGATCCTCTATCCACTTCTGAATCTCTATATTTGATGGAAACAACCTTGACATTCCCTCACGAAGATTCATGTCCTGACAATGGAACCATTTGTTGGCACAAGGGCAGACCCAGGGTTCAACTCCAAGAGTGCACCAACAAGCCCTATCTACTGGCCCTTTTGGCTACACCTGCGAAGCATATGAAGTCTCACCCAAAGCAGCTATGGGGGGGTTCCAGGAAAAAGATGTCTACAACCAAGGGGCATATCAAGTGGATCTAATACTAGAACAGTACAACATTCATATATCACTTATCAAATTAGATCTACTCCACACAACTACCTATCTGATCTAACACAATAATGCAATAGTAGTATATCAAATGACAAGAATAGATCATCAATCACACATAACACAACATATATGTGGTTCACCCTCTCCCTAGGGCTACATCCACAAAACTGTTCTTTATAATGTATTAAGATGAAAGCATACATTTCTGATCTGCGCTCTTAGCTAGTAGATCTTCTCTCTTCTTCTCTCTATCTCTCCCCTCCCTACACACCCAGCTGGAGGGTTGATCTTTGTACCTAGCTAAAGATCTTACAATACCATAAATCTCTCATACTCAACACTTCTCTCTCTCTCTCACAATAGTCCTCACTTGATCATACAATAGTAATGAAATCGCAACCAACTTGGCACCAACAATGACAACAACCCATCCCAAGTCCTTTAGACCTCTATTTATACATTACAATCACTCACCGACATCCTTAGGCCAAAAACTAGGTGTCAAAACCCTAGGTGTCTAAAACCCTAGATCAACTTGACCCACGTTTTCAGGGCTTCACCAGCCTATCTTTCCTTCCTTCTCGCACAGTGCTCCAAAGCATCTAATGGTGGTTTGTTCCTCTTACTGAGCTTTCCACGATCCTTCTTTTTTGTTGATCTATCATCCTCGATATCCTCATCCAATGGCTTGCTTTCTTGGACTTCGCTCCCTCTTTTCTGCTCTTTTTCTCACTTCGACCTAGTAACAGTCACTGTGTCTTCCATGAAGTTCTCATTTTTCCTTTTCTTCCTTGTTCTTCTCTTACTTACATAACCAAGGGCCAACACTTGGAATGTTCTCAAACTCTTTCTGCATTGCTTGCAGAAATTTGTGCAACTCTCCTGCGTCTTTGCTCGACTTGAAAACCTCCAAGGTTCTAAGTTCCTCTACGAGTTTCACGTGCCCTCCTGGAAAATCCTCTCTCTTCTTCCTGAGCTCATAAGGTGAAATCACAACACCTTAGGCACACTCCTTGCACTTGGCTCAATTATTTGATGTCTTATCCCTTAACCTTATGGAAAATTTTAAGGCATCTCCTTTCCTTTGTTGACCCACTTCTTGGAAAGCCTTCCTTCACTAGAATGTTCAACAATTCTAGGATTCTTCGACACTTTTGACCATGTTGCTTCTGTGCACAATCACACTAGATGAATGCCCTCCTCGTAGAGTGTTCCAAAGTGTTTAGTAACTTTGGACTGCGCTGCTTCCCACATAGTCTATCTTTCCAAGGAACTTAACTGCCTTGAAATTTTTCCCTGAGTCTATGAATTAATCTAACGTACCCTCTTGGAAGCTTCTCTTCTAACTCCATTGAGTTCATATATGCACTCCTTGCATCGTCTCACAGAGTTTCCTTACTCTATCACACACTCCTTTCACTTAGCCTAAAGAACCAAACTTAACTTAACACATTCTCGGATATAAAACAATATCCCTATCACTGTAGACGATTTCTAACATTCATCTACAATTCACAAACATGTAAATGACATTCATAACACAACACCCATTACACAGAAATGTAAAACATGAAAAAATGTCATTTTCTATTAATGGTGGAATGCCAAATTACAATGGTAGAGTCTGAGCTATAACTGAGTCTCAATTCTTTTCATTTCTCTCCCTATCTCTTATGCATTTTACCTATGATCCAACTCGTCTAACCTCTACTTTTCTTACAATACAAATATTTATACAAGAGGGGCTCTATGAGCTTCCCTCGCAAGATTAAATTAGTGGTGTCAAATCACCATTCAAAACACCTATCTAATGGACATATTACAATGATGGAAATATGCTCCAAATTGGATGCAGATCTCTTCTGTCGTTAGCCTATTAATGGCTACCTTATCTCCATCTTGTGCGAAAGCACAACTTGGATTTTCCAGCTTGTCTTCAATTAATACCTGGATCATGCCTTGGATTCTTGAGGAAAAAATGAGAGGGTGATGCCTCTCCTTCATTGAATGCACACCACACTTGTTAATTAGTTGGCACATGCTAAGGTGAAGCGATGCTCCTGCATCACATGATTTAAAAACCTTACTATTATATTTATTCGGAAACCTTGAATAATACCAATATTCCTTTGATCACTGGTAATTTTGATCTTCTCTCATGAATAGATTCAAGTTATCACCGCAGAAATGTTGTTTTCTTTCAATGATATTCAACAGGTTGACAAGTTTCTCTATAATGTCTCTTAGAATAGAGAAACAATATTTACATCAGATCCTTGATGAGAGCATTAACCTAAAATAAATGTGATTTTACCTCAATAGAAAAATCATTAATAATGACCTTTTCATAATTCAGGTTAGGAGTTGAGTTTGTAGAATTAGCATTTAATATGACTTGAGAACTGTGAAAGAGAAAGGACATGTCACAATAGGAAGTCAAAGTGGAGGAAATCAAATGACAATGTGAGTACGAGATTACATGAGTTCATCGTGATAAGAAAAATGTCTAAGCATAGATACTTTTCGGATGAACTTGTGAAGATGAGGAGATACAAAGAAAATAATTTATGAGTCCATGAGTCTGAAAATGAAAATAAAACTAAGTGTTGGGAAGAGGTTTAAGGAAGAAAATTGATAAAACATGGGTCCGTGTGTCCGCCAACCTGTGAATATAAAAAAATGACATAAGTATGAAAAAACATAAGTTATGTCCAGGTAAAACATGACAATCAAAATTATGGGAGGGAAACATACATAGAAAAATATAAGTGCAGAGTAATGAAAAAGAAAGGACTTATGAGGTTTAAAAACTGGCTCTAGCTGTGGGATGATAACCCCCTGCAGGTTTTCAAGAATCCAAAATATCTAGATCAATTGCCTTCTCCATTGGGATATGGAGTCATCTTCAAAATAGATTCATGTAATTCTTCTTGTTTCATGGAGTTATTTTAGTAACTGTCTTATTGTACAAAAGTTGAATTGAAGAAAGAAAATATGTACATACATGATCTACCTACCCTATCTTACTTGGAAGAAATGGGGGACCTTAGGTATAGGTAGATTTCCAATGGATCCATTCAAGCATCCAACTAATCTATGAAATGAGCACCAAATATGTTAAACATATCGGTACTTGTACCAATGAGTTAGAGGCACTCTCAATGTGTACTAGAGAAAAATTTAGCCAGTTGGACTCAAAATATGATTTCATTGCTTCACCAACAATTCTATGGAACCACAATTCAATGAATTCAATTCTTGGTTTCTCAAGAATACTATTGTATTTAATTGGATGAGGAGTTTCCAATCTTATAATGAATTCATCTTTGTTATTATCTCCAACCACTTCCAAGTTTCTTGATTCATCAATAATATATTGAAAAGATCCTTCTTTCATGTAAATACAATATTGCTCATTATTCTTCTCAAGATTCATTTCTTTCACCAATTCTTCTTGTTGCATGTGACCTTGAGGATTTTCATCATCTATTTCAAGGCTGAAATCTTCTTGTACATTTGGTGAAGGATGCTTAATTTTATTATCGAAATTGCTTCTCAAAATATCATCATATGGAGTATATGAAAGGATGAATTTTTCTTCTTGAAAATTGGAATTTTCATCTTCATCTTCAACAACATGACTTGACTTAGAAAATTCATCCAATCTTTTATTAAATTATTCTTCAAAATTAATAATTTCATTATCTTCCATCCATATGGAAGAGGGTGGGTGGGAAAACCTTTCAACAAATAAATATTCTAATATGTCCCAACTAGTAATGGTACCTAGAAGCAATGAACTCTACAATTCAAGAGCATTCCCACAGAGAGTTTGTAAAAATATTTGGCATATAATATTGTCTTTAGTAAGATTAATGTCCCAACTGGTAATGGTACCTGGAAGCAATGAACTATACCATTCAAGAGCATTCCCACAGAGAGTTTGTAAAAATATTTGGCATATAATATTGTCTTTAGTAAGATTAAAAATTTGACATGCAAAATTGAAACTATATAAATGTTTCTCTGCATCCTCCAAAGTATTTCCAAATAATGTATAAAATTTTTCCATAGGAATATTAGGCATCTGAAAATTTTCTTATAGAATATTTAAAATGCCTCTATGTAGTTGCCTTCTTCTTTGGGAAGTTGTTTCTTTTGTTTCATATATTGAAACCATTTATGGGCTCGGTGAAGAAGGTAAATAAGTATCATGGCATGAATGAAGTTCTTCATAGGAATCATAATATACATCTTCTTATTATTTTTTATTCTTTCCAATGGAGTTGTTAGGGAGTTCATTCTCCAAAATATTTTATGCTTCTTGGATATTTTTGAGGTTATAAAAAAAGTGTAACATATTTCAATAATCCTTTTATAAATCCCTTGCATTTAAAACAAGAAAAAATCTTTTTGAATTTTCTTTCAAAGCTTTGAACCATGGAGATTCTGGTTTCTGAATCAAATCCGAAGCAGGGCCTCAAATATATAAAAAATAAATGGTTCCCCAATATGGTGACCAAAAATGTTGATGTTTGAATTTGTCAAGACTGAAACAACAACCTCACAAGGATATGAATCCCCCTGTGTTTTTAAATAGGTGGTGCTCCTCTTTGGATTATGATTGTATTTGAATATTTTATATAATGAATAATATGGGATATTGTCAAGTGACTGAATCCAACTCTTAATGGCTCAATAAAATTCAAAATACTGAAAAATAAAATATATGTATGGATAATTCCTGAGAAGTGGACTAGGAACCTAAAACACCACACGATATATAAAATGATAAAATCCTCACATCCATCACAATTTAATAAAAAATTTGATCACGATCAAAAAAAATAAATGGTCCAATTGTACAAGAGAAATTTGAAAGAGTACTACTTATTAAGCTCAAAAGAAGATTTTGATGGATCGAATTCAAATATATTATTCTCATAACTTAGAGTTATAAAATACAATCAAAATCGATATCGACTTATTTCTTTGGAATTTCTCCAAAATGATAATGTTTCTTACAATACTTGAAATTTAAAGGAATTTGTCCATTAATGGACAAGTATTGGGGCTCTTGTGTGTTATCACTGAAATTTCATCTGCAAATGTTTACATGCATCCAACATCTCCAAAACACATATTAGTTCATCCATGGACCAAAAATGCATTTCCAAATGTCACAAACTATACAACTGGTTATAAAATTAGCATGCGCTCATAATACATAGGAAGCGCGCGCACATGCATCAGTCGAAAACACCAGAAAAGCGCACATGCGCCCGATGCACGATTGTGGATGAAAAAAGCCACACACACTTCAGAACGGTGCATTAATGATTCTGGTCAGCCTCCCATCCACTTCTGGTTCAGATCTTAAGTCAATTTGACCCCCAAATCCGAGATGAATCTGAGTGGGGGGCTGGTCAAAGACCTAAAGGGCCCCTTGTTCACACTCAATACTGGTTGGATAATGCCTCGAATCTTTTCTATAAAAAGAGGCCATGGGTGCACTATATTTTCAATAATCTATTTGTATTGGTATGCTACCTCTATTCTCCTGCAAGGAACCTCTTACCTCATTGGAGCATATAAGCACCATTTCATTGGGCTATTCACATCACCTCTTGAGTGAATGAGCTTTAGATTTCTTCACCATTTATTTTTAGTTTTCTATTTGTAAGAAGAGATATCTCATTGGAGGTTCAAGAGCCCTCCCTTGGAGGAAGAGGGAGCCCATAAGTCTCTCTTTCTCTTTTGTGTTTTCCCACTAATAAAATCTATCCATTGGTGGCATGAATATCGATTTTTCTTTTGTTCTATTTCCCTTATGTACTTTAGTTTAGTTTCTTTAATTGTTGTTATCTTAGTTGTTTCTTTGTTTATTGTGCTTGCTGTGTCTAACTCTTGCACTCATTTCTTTCCTGTCTAGATAACCCAACTGGACTTGTAAGTGTCCTTCTTTTGCTCATTTAGGTGACAAAAAGGATACAACAGATTGGTGACTCCACTGGGGATAGGTATCAATTTCCTCCCCATTTAGGTTGATTGAGCACCTTTTTATTTATTTATTTGACTTGCAAGGATCATAACCGGCCCAAGCCTACCTGAAAAAAGCTAAATTCAGAGCTGAGATAAGAGAATTTCATCCGAAATTTTCTTCCTGGCTGTGTATCATAAAGTGCACGGGTTTTTTAGCCCACAGGCACACCTTCCAAGCACGTGTGCCAAGAACATTTTTCTCCTCAGTGCATTCTGCGCACATGCACCAACAGGTCGTTATTTATTTGCACATTGGCGCCACATGTGCCTCTGTCTACTCTACAACCCGTGCATCTGTCTAGAAATTCAACATTGTAAGAGTTTTTTGTGGTATTTTGAAGGTCCATATCCTTCTAAATATTGATTCTATGAAAATTGTAATATGCACCACACTTAGATTCCCTCTCCACATGAAGGGTTAGTCAAAACATAGGCACTTAGGGGGTTAAAATCCATATTTTTCCTCTTTTTGCTTTCATTTTTCCACATGTATGGATTTCTTTGATTGTAAAAGCTAAGTTGTAATCATTCAATATCACATATATAAAGACTTGCATTGGGACCAGAAATCAAACTTCAATCGTAGAGTATGCTCTTCTCTCTCACCATAGAGAAATCTTGAGAATCAGAAAAAATGATTGAGGGAAGCTTTCATCTCCCTTAAAGACAAAATCTTTAGGAGAGGACAACAACCCCCTTTGGGACTCCTCTTAGTTTCTTTTCAAAAAACATCTTAAATTTGTAAGGGCCCATAGATGCCCACATGTTGCAAAAATAGGATAGTTTTGAAGCTACTTTCTTAGTTTACATCACTAGGGGAGTTTAAATATTATTGTAATGGGCCCATACATGGCCACATGTCCATAATATAGGATAGTCTTTTGAATCTTTCTTAGATTAAATCAAATTAGGGAGTTTAAAGGATTGGTAAGGACCCACATGTGCACATGCTAGTTCTCTAGGGACTTTAAAATTCCGCAAGGTTATACCAATGGCATATAGTAAGATAGGTAATCCATACTTGTAAGGACCACACGAAGTCCACATGTTGCAAGGTGACACCTAACTTATTAAAAATTTGGCACATTTTATCACTTGCTCACACAAAAACTCACTACTCACTCACATAGTTTCATCTCGAATTGTGGAGGTCGAAGTAAGTTTTCCCCAAAAGGATTCTGAAACGCCCCACCCTTTTCTTGAAGGAACTATCCACTCCCACTTAATTTGAAAGAGATTGGCTCACACCCCCAATCTCACCAAACAACAACATCTAAATTAAACTCACTAAGTTTTCCTCCACAAGAGGTGCCAAAAATTGTTTTTTAGTCTAGTTAGGATCTCGGGGATAGGCATCCAAATAACTCCCCGTTATCTGGTTCTCACATCTTCAAACATTAGAAGTTGTCAAATAGGGAACTTTAAATCCTCCAAGTCAAGTGTTCCTAACACCATAAGGTAGGGAGATACCCATCAAGGGTCGAAGGCCGAGGTCCGGTTGTTCTGTGCGTCCCCCCTTGAGGCACCCACCTCTTGGACAGGTTCCATCCCATGACCCATTTCTGAGGCTGAAAGTATAAATGCCGCACTTTGATTGAGGTACCTAGTGCCCAAATTTTAGGACATATACCTAGGTGGAAATTGTGGGCTGCAATTTCATCTTGATCATATTTTGTGTGGCTATTTGGAAATATCACCATCTCTTTCGGGATATGCACCCTCTACCCCTCATTATAACTGATTATTTCATCCTTCACTAGTTCCTCTTCTGGTGGCTTTACACCCCACTATTGAGTGCTATTGGAAGGTCCAGTGCTATTTGAGAGGAAGTATGTTACATATTTTAGGACACGAGCATTTTTTTCTTTGTTCTCCCACGCGGACAAAATCCACCTACCCACATATATGCTTCTTTGTCAATTGATTTATGTATGATTCTCTTTTTTATTACAAAATGATTGTGAGATATATTGTGAAGGTCCAAGTTATACAAAGTCTCTTGTTCATTTTTTACTCTCATCACTAGTTGCACACATTCATTTTGCTAGTTGGACATCATAGGGGACCCACAGAACTCCCATCATTCCATATGCTTGCGAAATATCCCTCCTATTCTAGGAGGATTTCCTAGTCTTTCCAACTCATCAACTCAACCCTCTCACACCCCCGTGAGTTATAATATCTTGGGATAATCTTTTCTTTGTTCCACTTTACTTGGGTCCAATTCCCAAGGTCAACCATCCACTATCTTTCCTTTAAAAGGAAGCGCGGGGGGGGGGGAATTCTTCCCAAGGGGGAAGTACAACCACACACCCCTACCCTCAAGGGTCGAGTACAAAAACCACTCATGCAATGATTGGAACTAATCCTCCACTGCCAATCCAGATGCCATACTTGGCTTCCCTCAACATACCAGATTTGAGTAATCTCACCAACGATTCTATATTGCATGACCCCAAATGGCCTGCAATGCCTACCAAACTACCTTCAGACATTCCCAAGTTCAAAGGAAAGGTGGGCGATGACCCTACCAACCATTTCATGACCTTCCACTTATGGTGCTCTTCAAATAGCATCATGGACGACTCTGTTCGATTGAGGTTATTCCAATGCACACTTACTGGCCCATCAACCAAGTGGTATGTAGATGAAAAATCTTGGTCCCATGTGACTTTTGAATCCCTGGCCAAAGAAATTTTGACCTTATTTCAACTACCAATCTGCCATGACAATGGTCTAGAATTTCTCTCTAATTTTAAACAAACCTTAGCCACACATATCGCTGACCACATTCACGAATGGCATTGACGACGTAGTTTATGAAAAGAAGAAACCACCAAGCAACAATGCCTTGATTGGTTTCTCAAATCACTTGTCTCCCTCCTCACCAAATATGTGGCCTCCACCTTCCCCCAATATGAAGAGGAATCCATCAACAAGGCTCAGCAGTATGATGTCATTTACATGCAATCAGGATACTTAGATACAGTACTAATTGACATCCCAATACCCATACCATTCGACCAATACAAACCTACAATGTCTCACTCAACAGATGGATTTATTGGTACCACAACACACCACAACCTATGCATCCAACCACCACCCATGTATGGTACACCCCAGCATCCACGAATATATGGCAGACCCCTTTATTACCCTCCTCTCCCTTACCAACAACCATACCTTGTTGTACCCCCTCCACCCACGAGTGGACCCACATCAACATCCATGAACATCCGGTTGTACAACCAAGTTCTGGTACCCCCTCTACCTCAGCGTACACCCTGAGAACTAGTGAAAGCATCACACCTTCCTATGTACCATAAAGATCATTGCCACAAAATAATCTATACTTTCCATTTCCTAGTCCTCCCCAACCCATGGCCCCACCACAAGGACAACCACACGTTGGGGTCAACTTTGTTCATCCCTCTCCCATTCAACAATTTCAAAGTTTTGAACAACTAAATATGAAAAATCCGTCCCATCAGTTGAATAATCCCAAAACTAAAGGAAAAAACCAAAACAATAATGATCCCAGACCATGAGGAAATAACCCCTAACAAAACCAACCCACTGGGAGAAATCAAAATCAAGGGAACTAGAACCCCTAAGGGGGAAATAAAAAAAAAATGCAAGGGAAGAATAACAACATAATCTAGACAAACTTCCCTTATTCCCTTTGCGGTGAGTATGGCCATTATGCTCACCATTTCCCCCAAATTGTCGACTTTAAATGGATGAAAGAATCCGTAAACACAACGCCTGCCCCCCAACAGGTTCCACAACAATATGTGCAACACCCACCCCCTGCAGTATTGAAAAACCCGATTCCACACCAAGGGGTGATGAATACCCAACAGGAAATGCACTCTACCCCACCATAGATGGGGCAGTATCAAAACCATGGCACTCCTACAAATCGCACTATCCTCCTCACTAGTGAAGAGAAAATTCTGCTACAAACGTGCAATCGTCAATATAGTGCACCCCATGACTCTACTCCCACCGCATCGGAAACAGTCCCAGTTACAATGGGACCACCTCTGATGATTCCATGCCCTAACACTGAAACCCCCCTTAGTATTCCTCGCATCCCATTACGATGGAATTCCAACAACCCTCAGGCTAGGGAAGTACACAATTATAGTTTGGTCGATGGCTTGGAACAATCCCCTACTGCCATGTCAGTCTTGGAAGTCCTTCAAACTTGTCCCACTCAATGGAATTAATTACTCTCCACCCTAGGGGAAGTCGACCCTGATGATACTAGACTCATCACATTTGATCTAGATTGTGGGGAACCCCATCTCGCCACTTTGGTCCCTTTTCAGATACCAGTCAAAATTAGGAACATCATAGTTCATCGATGCATCATCTACGAAGGTGCATCCACATGCATCATGTCCAAAACTGTATTTCATAAACTCGGCTCTCCAAAAATAATACCATACGCCATCACTTTGATAGAGTATGATGGAAGACCATCCTCTCTTGAAGGACTCTTTCAAAATTTCCCCGTGGAACTCGGGGGGAAAACCATCCTTATTGACATTGAATTTATTGACGCCTTGCTTGATTACAATATCTTGTTCGGACGTAGCTACATGTACGCTATGAAATAATTAACCTCTTATGTTTTCTAAATGATGATGTTCCCCCACAATAGGAATGTCATCACCATCGATCAAGTTTCACATTACGATCCTAACCCTTTATCCAACATCGATAACATCCTACATTTTGTCCACACTAACCCCGATGCATACCCACTCATCGAGATGGGCCCCATAATTTTCAAAGACCCATCCTTTCTAGGGACATACCATGGAGCACCCTTTATCATACATCCCTCATCTCAATTATGCATCATCTCTTCCAACGAAACTAGCACTGGAGATACCATTCCTCCCACCAAGGCTTCTTCACTTCCTGACGTCCCACTAGTCAAAGAACTCCTACGTTAGGAATTCCCTGAGAACTCTCCAACACCACTCATTCCTAATATCCCTCTCCCCCAGGGTCACATATCCATTTGGGAGACAATCCCCCAAGCCATTACCCAATCCATTTCTTCTACCCCCCACTGGGTGTACAATCTTTCCAGGTAGCTGCAATGCTTACTCTACCTAACATGGTATTTTCCATCCCGATTTGGTATCTGCACCCACCTGATATGGTTCCTCAACCATTCCTCCCTCCCCAAACCAAGGGAATCCCAATGAAGATCCCAGTCCTCACTCCGATTGTACCACTCTCACCCCCACTTGCTAATGCCACTACTATTGCTGGGGGTAGAAGGAAGAATAAACAGCCCATTGCTCCACTTCCCCCCTGAGTTCAAATTCCTTGTGCACTATGTGAGAAAGAATGACACCCCACCAATTGATGTCCCTCTCTCCCAAAGTTACGCAATTTAATACAACTTCCTCGAGCAACCACATTGCTCACCCAACACACCTAGTACTACCACCACGTCTCCAACTATAGGTAACCTAGGATTGCGAAACAAATTCGTCTGTGCCATCTGTTCAACATATGGCCACTACACCCACCATTTCCCTGTGCTACCTCAATTTCGATAGACACTAATGGAAATATGCCAAAGCTTTCAACAAGAGTCCCCCCCATCCACGTCATCAAATACTCCTGTCATAGACATCCACTATGTCACAAATTCAGTTAATGAACAAATGAGATGCCCTTTCTCTCTATGTGCATCACTGGATCATTTCACATACCAATGTCTTACGATCCTTGAATATAGGCATCGCTAAATGGACCTTATTCAGAATCCTACACCCCCCCATTTCCAGACGTACCAACGATATCCCTCGATGTCGTTCATATTATCTCTCCTGAGACTGAGGCACTCCCCACTCCTCCATGCTTCATGGATAACCTATATGAGGATTTCCCCCCAAATCCCCCCAATTATCTAGTACATTTCCCCATATAAATATTACGCCCGACCACAATTTTTAACCCACAATATCGCGATGTTGGGTTTATGTCGAGCACACCATCAAAACCTCCTTGCACCTCCTCTACATATTCACCACCGGAAGATAATCGTACGGTGACAGTCACCAATGTTACTCCTCGAGATCCCCTATATTCTCATCAGTTCCACTGTGATGAAGACATCCTTGAGCAATTAACTACCCCCTATTGCCCATGGAATGCACTCCATCACAGAGCAGTCTTTCTATTGTAGAAATCCTTTGAGCCCCCTATTCAAGACTCCATATACACAATTGAAACTAAATATTTTATCCCATTAGGGAATATAGACTGGTTCAACAAACCTATCCCGCCCCCGATGCTTTTGAAGAAGGAAACATGGCTAACATTTCCCCCACTCTCAAAATCGATATTTCCATCAAACTTGGAATCGCAGAGGAAATCACCATTGGCGCTGCATGCTCTCTTGAAGAACTTATAGCTTACAAATCTCTCTTCCAGGAATATCGAGACATTTTTTCCTGGTCATACACAGAGATGCATGGCCTTAATCCTTCTATTATCGAACATCATATAGACACATGGTCCGATATCACACCTATACAACAAAAGAAATGCCCATTGCACCTATCCAAAGTGGCAGCCATCAAAGCTGAAATTGACAAATTACAATTTGTCGGGTTCATATACCCCATCACATATACGTCATGGGTCTCCAACCCTGTCCCTGTCAACAAAAAACATGGAACTATTCACATCTGCACTGACTTTCATGATCTCAATCATGCCTGTCACAAAGACAACTTCCCAATGCCCTTCATTGACCAAATTATTAATGATTGCATTGGCCACGAAGCTTTGTCCTTTATGGACGGTTTCTCTGGCTACAATCAAATTCAAATTCATCCCGCGGACCAGTAAAAAACTGCATTCACTACCCCTTGGGGTAATTTTTCATATCGTGTCATGCCTTTCGGCCTCAAGAATGTTGATGCAACATTCCAATGGGCCATGACATACATTTTTCATGATCTTCCTGCCATCATCCTCGCCTACTTAGATGATCTCACCGCTCGATCTAAAAAATGCACTCAACAACTAGATGACTTATGCATCGTCTTTCACATGTGTCGTCAATACAAAATATGCTTGAACCCCCTCAAGTGTGTATTTTGTGTCACTGTCAGATGCCTCCTTGGGTTCATCGTTTCCCAATGCGACATCACCATTGATCCCTTCAAGGTCCACGCCATCACTGAAATTCCACCACCTCAGAATTTACGCCAAATCCAAAGCCTCCAAGGCAAAGCTAACTTTTTACGTTGCTTTGTACCCGATTACACTACTCATGCACAAGATTTACTTCACTTATTTCATCATGATATCCCATTTCGATGGGATGACCATGCCCAAACCATTTTTGATAATCTCAAAGCAACAGTTTCCAACGCCCCTTTGATTAGTCCACCCGATTATGATCACGACTATACCCTCTACTTATCGGCCTCAACTGTCTTAGTAGCAAGAGTTCTCGTACAACTAGGGGTTGATGACTGTGGGCATGTCATTTACTATATTATTAAAAATCTCTTAGGGCCACCCCTGAAGTACAATCACGAAGATAAAATCTCCCTTGTAGTTGTCCTTGTAGTCCAGAAGTTGTTCCATTACATCCTTCTTCACACTACCAAATTCCTAGCAGATTCCAACCCCATGCAATACTTGCTCAATCATCGACAAATTGATGGTAAATTTTCCTGATGAATCGTCATTCTTCAGGAATACAACCTCAAATTTTCAAAACCCAAGAGAAATAAATCCCTCATCCTCGCTGAACTCATTATGACGTTTCCCTCGGATACTACCGGTTCCCTTGTCAATACAGACTTCCCCGACGAACACCTCTTCTACATCCCCACGGATGATCCCTGGTACGGTGATATCCTCATCTAGCTACAAACATAGAAGTTTGGAACTCACCTCTCCAGGGACGATCATCAACATATTCACCATCAAGCCCCTCGATATCTCCTTATCAGTGACATCTTATATCGACGAAGGGTCAATACCATCCTCTGTCGATGTTTGATCATCGACAAAGCTGACAAAGTTCTTAATGATTGCCACAATGGTGCTTGCGGTGGTCACCTCTTAGGGATGTCCACCGCCTAGAAAATCATTCGAGTGGGATATTTCTGGCCCACATTGTTTCACGACTATATCCACACTATGAAACACTGTGACAAGTTCCAACTTTATTTCTACAAAGCTTGAGTGCCACCCTCTCTTCTACACCCGGTTATCACTGTCGACCCCTTTTGCAAATGGGGCACTGACTTCATGACTTGTAACCCTCCATCCAACAATAGACACAAGTACATTATCGTGGTAGTCGATTACTTCACCAAGTGGTCTGAATCCATGCCCACCTTCAACAACACCGTTGACACCACAACATGTTTTTTCTTTAATCATGACATTGCCCACTTCGGAGTGCCATTACAACTGGTCTCCAATCATGGAAAACACTTTGAGAATGATCTCTTCATCAAGATTTCCTCATGATTGGGATTCTCCCATGAATTCACCTCCCCCTACTATCCTCAGTACAACGGACAAGTAGAGGTGGTCAACAATGTCCTTAAAACCATGTTGCAGTGTACTGTCAACAAACATAATACCAATTGGCATGATATGTTTTTTTCAACACTATAGGCTTATCGCACAGTAGTTAAAACCACCACTAGTTTTACACCCTTCCATATCGTCCATGGGGCCGAAGCCACTCTCCCCATCGAGTGAAAAATCCCCACCTTCGCACTGCTATTGAGCTTTTACTTGACATTGCTCCAATGGAGAAATTCTTGCTAAACTTAGAGTCACTGGATGAATACCATCGGTCTTCATTACTAAACAATGAGGCAACCAAAAAATGGTCAAAGGCCACCTTTGACCACCATGTCAACCTTCACTCATTTAACGAAGGAGACCTTGCCCTTTCCTACGACATCACTCATGATACCCTTGGCCATGACAAATTTGACTCCTTATGGCATGGAAATTATATCATTCAACACCACCTCACTAAAGGCACCTACATCTTGGCCTCCCCTGAAGTCCATTTTCTGAAAGAACTCATCAACGGGTTGTACCTCAAAAAGTTCTACACCTGGCCGTCGCCACTCTACACTATGATTTTTTGCGTTTTTATACACATTTGTAGAGTTTTTATTCTTCTTTTTCCTCCATGCCTTATGGATGATCTAAAATTTGTGTTATTGATAGATGCCTCCTCCATCAACCTACCACATCGATTACACTGACAGAGTTAGCCATTGGACACAAAATCTTGCTTCGGTCGCTTGGGCCCTCTATTCCGCCTCACATGAACTGCTCCACTCCAGTGACATATGTTTGGGCTCAACAACCAACAAACAAGAAGAATACACAACCATCATTGGCCTCCTTACCGAGGCTAGTCACCGTCATATTCACCACCTTAGCGTTCTACTAGATTCCCATCTTGTAGTCTTACAGCTCAACAATGTGTACAATGTCTGTGATCCCTGCCTCTTCCGCAAATACCTGAAGTTAGACTTTTATCTCGACATTTTGATTCAATCAAATTTACACATATTCCATGAAAATGCAATCAAATAGCAGATAATATGGATAACCTAATGTTAGATTGGCATTCATCACATCAAGATACCATTACACATACATAAACCATCGAAAGTCTGTCACAACATATAGATTATAAATCATAAAAAACATCACAAACCATCATCACATGTGAACATCACATAGATCTAAAAATGTATATCCATATATATATCGATCAATGTGCCATCAATGTTTACAAAAAATCGTACAACATGTACATCGCCCATAGGCAGGTGAACCCCCTCATCCCTATCGGTACAAACTAGGGGTCACACTACCCTAGACAACATGGACTGTAGGCCTCTATTAATACAAAAAATAAATACATCAAGCACTCATGATTTTTCTAGATCACCTCCACCAGGTTCTCTGTCAGGAGGTGGGGCTCCACCAGCTAGAGGTCCACCCAGTCAAGGTGGAAGTCACCCTGTCATCACTGCTTTCACTACCTCTTCTCTACGGATCAGGGCCCGCAACTCCACTGGAAGGCCCACACACTACTCCAGGACTCCCTCATCCTATATCTGGGTCCACATGCCCTCGGGCACTCCTTGTAACACCGCCTCCATTCGACAGCGAAAGTCCTCAAACACCTCCCTGGCCTCGACATAAGGTGCACGTGAAGGCCCTCCACCGAGGTCATCATAACATCGTCTCCTACCATCTCTATCCGGATCCATTGGCCTCGCACCCACCTCATCCCTCCAACATCTCTCGCCTACCTGTGGATCCTCCCGTGGTAGTCTCACTGGCCCCTCATGAGCCGACGCTCTAACCAGGTCCATCTCTTAACCTTGGGTCCCCACATATGCACACACAACAAACACAATATAGAATCAACATCTATCCATACATAAAGCATATGCGATACTATCTAAAAATCAAATCATCAAATAAATCAACATACCTCTGTGGTCCAAAACCTCTCCAGGAGGTAAGACCATATCAGGATCTTGACGATAGTCCATCCCACTATACGGATATCGTAGGATGATCTGTGGCATATGACACCACACATGTGCTATCTTGGTCATAAATTAATGGCCTCCCTCCCCACCACCATGTCGAACCAGGATCGTCGCACATCACATCAATCATGGCTCTCGTGCCCCTAGTGCATCCAACAAAACTCTCAGGCATAGCATAGGCACCCTCTCTAAAAACTAGGCCACCAAGATAGACCCAAAGGAAAAATTACCGGAGTCGAAATACCAACACCGGTCAAGCTTCCTTATCATCTTGGTGTGTAGCATCAAGCCCCAGGCAAAGTGCTCCCCACCCAGAGCCCTCTACATGATCCTCAACTGACCATCAGTGATCCGCTGAGTAGCGAGAGATCCATAGACCCTTACAATCATCATTACAATGCAACGATGCATAAGGGAGTCCATCACCCCAATCCTCACTACCGAGCCTGACATAAATTTCTCCCCGGTACAATATGTCCATGCCAATTCAACCAACTAACCATCCCCTGGCAACACAGGATCAACATGTAACAAACTTTCTTGAAAAGGGAGCCCAATCAAAAAATACACATCCTCTGTCGCAGAGAATGTAAGATGCTCTCCTTGCACAATGAAGCACTATATATCAGTGCTCCACATAGATATAAAAAACTGTAGTAGGTACTCCTATGCCCACAATAGTGAGCATTCAAAGAACTTTAGCAATCCACAGGCTGCCAAAGGTCCCCGCACACCTCGCTCCTCATCTCTCACTGCCTCTCTAAGGAATGCCCAGTCTCTTTCCCTCTAGTGGACCGACATTCTCAATGGGTCACCTACATCCACATACACAGAACTTGATCAGTCATCACAAACCATAAAAACACCCCAAATCTATAAAAAAAAACAAGTTTTTTATTACACCTGTCAGCTTTGCCTCAGGTGCGTGTCTGTTCTCCCTACAGGTGTGCACACGTGTGTGCATGTTCTTCCCATAGTTGTGCATCGATGTGCAACTGTCAGCGACATAGAGGTGCATGCATGCACCCCTGTCACACGTATAGACCCACATTCATGCACGCCTGTCTGCTACAAAGTAGCGCACACATGCACAACTGTTAGAGAAATAGCCGCGCACATGTGCGCAACTGTGCTTCGAATAGACACACATCCAATGCATGCCTGTTTTCCCCATTCAGGTGCCCCCATGCACGATTGTCCCAATTACATCTGCACACCCAAGCATTGGAATCCTTTGATCGCTCATGCACTGAGGGACCCACTCTCACAAAATCCCTCTGTACGACCACCCATATGGCCCTGCCCAAAATAGAAATCCTAATTACTATGCAGGAGGATACGACCACTAACCTGGCTCTTGCAAATCCTGGATCAGCTGGTTTGAACTCCCAAAATCTCCAAATCTCCTCTTGAACCTCTCATTGACTCACTATAGAAGCAGGTACAAATGAGGTAGCAATGTGGGCCCTACAGTTATATATAGTCCCTTTTGCCAAAATTTCATCCTCAATTACAAGAGCTCCGAGCGTCTATTTTTCGAACCATCTTTAGCCATGGGATTAAGATCTCGCCACCTACATAGTCATATTCCCTGGGTCACCATCCATCCTCGGCCCCCGGGGATCCTTTTTCTCACATCATGCTCAGGTATGCATTCTCATGTTCAAAATTATCGAATAACTACTATATGTTCTTTATCTCTAGATATTGTTCATGTTGGGTATTCAGTTTTATGTGTGCAGGTACTTGGTCATCAAACTCTAGCGCAACCCCTTCAAGTATATGATCGACACTGGCATGTATTAATTCCCTTTGAATATCAATTGCATCTCCCAATCACATCCTCCGACATTTCCCTATAGGAAACCCCCATCCGGCTCTGTAGTATTCTCACCTCTACTGCATTTTCAGTATTGTCACCTGGTAGCACTCTCCCCTACATGAGTTGTCCCATTTATAGTCCCCTTTTTGGAACTCATGCTTCTTTCACCCCCTAGGGATGGGAGTCCTGATAGTATTACACATGTTCAAGAATCAACCACATACTCCTTCTCTTCATTTTGCTATCTTTCCCTATGGAATCCCCGACTATCTCCTCATGTTTATCATTTCCCTACACCTCCGCAACATCATTAGCCCCCCATTTCATCCTCAGTTAGTTTGCCCATCTGTAGATTTCCCTCCATTCATTTACCTCATATAGAAACCCACCTATGCCCCCCCCCACCCTCCACTAGGTTTTCTCCGCAACTTGTTCCCTTACAGGCCAAGACATCTTACACTGGGGCACCTATTTTCTGTATCTGCACACTCATCCCAAATTATTCTTTATTTATTTGGTAATTGTACAAAGCCTTTCTTTCTAGCATTTACATAGTTTTTTATTCTGTTCTTTAGCGACCTTCTTTTCTGGCAAAGAAACCCATGTCATCGTTGGTTGGGGCATTCACTCTCTCCTACCCTTTTTGACATATTCCATAAACCCTGAGTATCCCACAATCCATATACCTTTGATATCTACATTTTTCCACCTTCTCATGCCTTTGTCACACTTTAACCCATGTCTAGTCATCCCCCTAGTGCTAGATTTAGTTTCACGGTTGTTGCCACTCATACTTTACATATGTCCCCAACCAAGGGAAGTCTTGAGTCCCATCACATCTTGACTTCGTCCATGTACCTCATCAGTTCCTGATCTCATCCCATATATTTCATGAAGCCCTTTGCTTCTTAGAGTCGCGTCTCCCTTTCTGTCGACATCAACATAGTTTCCAGAAGGGCGAAAATATCTTGACTCTCATTCCCTTTATAATGAGGAGTCTCAAAAGGCACAGGGAAACCCACCATTGTTCTCTGCTGTCGTTGACCCCCATAACATTCGACTTCAAAACTATCTCATGTTACGGTGGGTCTTACTTTGCAACTATTGCAGCTGTTTTTATATTTTTCGAAGAGCTTTGAAATTTTTTGGGCTATCAAATGCCCACGAATTATCGACACTTCTTAGAGGTGTCATTGCCTCTTTTCAAAGTTTTTTCACCATCAGAACTGTCCTATGCCATTATCAAACTGCCCCGAAGTGTGCTACAGTTATCTACATCAACATATAGCTTCATTTATTGTCTTATACATTTTTGATTTACATAACATGAGCATGGGGCATGCCCGCCTCGTTTGTACACAATTTTTTTTTTCACACCTAGTGAAAGGTTTGGGTCCCACAGGTTCCCCTCTCTCTCTCAAATGGATCGTTCTTGCAGTCCCTCTCAACACTCTTTCTTACAATGGTACTCTTAGTAGAAGAAACATTGATTTATTTCAGCTATACGTATGCTCCTAACCTCACACATCAGGGGGAATCTGTTATCACTGAAATTTCATCCACAAATGGTTACAGGAATCCAACATATCCAAAATGAATATTAGTTCATCCATGGCCCAAAAATGCATTTCCAAAGGGCACAAACTATACAACTAGTTATAAAATCAACATGCACTCATAATACACAGGAAGCGTGTGCATGTGCGCCAGTCGAAAACGCCGGAAAAGAGCACATTCAATCGATGCACAAATGTGGATGAAAAAAGCCACACACACTTTAGAATGGAGCATTAATGATTCTAGTCGGCCTCCCACCCCCTTTTGGTTCAGCTCACAAGTCGATTTGACCCCCAAATTCAAGTTGAATTTGAGTGGGGGGTTGGTCAAAGTGATGCAGGAGCATCACTGTCATTCGCACAAAGAAAGACCCATCAGTGTCTGGGAATATCTACAAGAGCTCAATGCTAGAAGTTACAACAGAAATTTTGAAGGCGCCTTAAATCAATGCCATAATTAATCCTTTGAGGCATGATTGAAATCATGCTGGGAAATTTTGGAGGCATGCTTGGAGCGAAGTGGGAGTTTCAACTACGGCTCTGGAATGTGACTGATCTATATAGTCGTTACGATAGTCTTAGATTAGACACGTAGTCAGAGAGACCCTAAAAATCCTCTCAGTTAAAAATATGCTTTGTAATCCCAAATGAGGTTAGTCGATTGGTAGTTGGTTTCATACGACTGTAAACTGGTTGCAGATAATTGCAAGTAAAAGCTAGTTCATAGGAGAATTCTGAGTTTTTTTTTACTGTTTTTAGTTTTTTATTTATAGTTGTAACCATTTTTCACTTCTGAATAGAACAAAGAAAAATTGATCCAAGGTGTGGTGAGGATAATGTTAGCAATTCTTTGTCGTTATGCTTTCATGAGTGAATGAGTGATTTTCATTGTGAGTGGATGGAACTGCGAATGTTAAGATAAGTTTCAATTGTTTCTCTTTTGTTGAAGTAGTGCAAGGTGTGCATACATAATGCAAGAAGTGTTTTGGTGGAACCAGTTTTAGTTCCAAAGCTCAGAAGAGGTGATACAAAACTTTCCCTTTGCAAGGAGTGAAAAGAGATTGGTGCAAGGCGTGCATAGTCATCCACAAGAACTTAAACTCTTGTGTGAAGGTATGTTGGGAGGGGCACACAGAGCTAAGGTTCGACTGAGTGTCAAAGGGGGAAAGATTAAAAATATTTGAGCTCTTAGAAATATTATAAGTCCAAGGAAAACATAAGTGAGAAGGAGGAGAGGATTTAGTCATTCGATCTGAACACCAGAGAATTGGACCCATCCATCAAGAAGGATGTGTGGTAAACCATAAGCGCTTCGCTGACTCCTACTCTAGAGGATTCAAAGAAATAGAGCACCAAGGATTTGTGAAACCCGAACCCGTGACTGAATCTGAGTCATTGGCGTCCATGGAGAAATATCGACATTTTTGGGATCAGGAGACTCGACGTGAAAAACCCCTCAATTTCATGAAACATGAAGTCGTGAAACATGAAACGTTGAATTGATTGTGCCCGTTGATCAAGGGTAGATTTGGACTGTTGGTGTCCAAGGTGAAATATCGACATTTCGGGGATCAGGAGACTCGAGGTTACAAACCTCTCGATTTCAAGAAATGTGACGTCATGAAACATGAAACACCAACTTGATCGCATTCGTTGATCAAGGGGATATCTAGACCATTGACATCCAAGGAGAAATGTTAGCATTTTGAGAATCGAGAGACTCGAGGTGACAAACCTCTTGATTTCATGAAACTTGAAGTCACGAAATGCAAAAATCCGATTTGATCACAGCCGTTGATCAAGGGAAAATCTGGGCCATAGATCTTGGGTCATCATGATTTCGGTTGCCAGGGAAATAAAGGTAGTAGTCCTCCCAGATTCGCGAGATGTGAAATCACGACGTTCTTTCCATTTGAAGTGCATGGACATAGCTGAGGGAACAAGGCTTAGCATAATGGAGCTAGCACCCGTTTGACGTTGAGACCTGAACAATGCCAAGGGGAAGGCCTGTGGATCTCATACGACTGACGCAATTGAAGAAAGGACCTGTGTAAGTGAGTTTTGGGTCTAGTAGAGACTTGAAGATTCAATATGACTTGAATTCTTGATCTATCCTAGATTGGGAGGTTGTGCAACCCTTAGTAGGGGAGGGTTTCTACATCAAGTGGTATCATAATGAGTTTTTGTCTGTAGACAGTAGGAAGAAGAGGAGGAGATAGTCTGATACAATTAAGGGGTATCAGAGGCTAAATTTTTTCTTGCAGAAACCAGACAGAGGAGACAAAATAACTTGGAGTTGTACTCTGTGTGTGACAGACAGTTGACACAACACTGTCGAGGAGACGGGGAGAGCAACCTTTATCCAATCGAGTTGTAGAAAGGGAGATACGAGAACTTCATGCAAGGTTATAGGTGATGGAGGCAGTGCAAAGTAGATCACCTGACATTAGAGATGTCAGCGATGTAGAAAGCGAATAAGCTGTTGGTGAGAATGTCGTCGAAGAAGCTGCAGGAGAGGAGGTTGTCAAGGAACGCTTGCTAAGAGCAATTTCCATATTGGGAGGCAAAGACAAGATAGAGGTTCTGATGTATGAAGGAAATTTGGATGCTAAAGAATTGTTGGATTGGATAATATCCATGGACAGACACTTTGACTATGAAGATGTAGATGAAGAGAGAAAGGTTAAGAAAGCTATCACCAAACTAAAAGGACATGCAACACTGTGGTGGGATGAACCACAGGCTAAGAGGAGAAGGAAAGGCAAGCAAAAGATAAAGAGTTGGGATAGAATGGTATCCAAGATGAAGGCTAAGTTCATGCCCAAGGATTATCATATCAATCTATTCAGGAAGATACAGAACCTGAGGCAGAAAGGGATGACAGTTAAAGAGTATAGAAAGGAATTCTATAGGCTAAACATCAGAACTGGGCAAAGGGAGAGAGAAAAAGAAAAAGTAGCCCGACATATAAATGGCATGAGATATGAAATCTAGGATGAGCTCAATATGATTTCAGTAAGGAAAGTAGAGGACGCTTATTAGTTTTCATTGAAAGCAGAGGAAAATTTGGCTAGAAAGAAAAGCCAACGGGGAAGAGGTAAAATATCGGTCCGAAATAGAGGTAAGGGATTTAACCGTGATAGAAAACATCAGTATAAGGATGAGTCTGATAAACCACATAGTCACTCAGAAAGAGGTGGAAGTTCCTGAGAAAGACAGGGTGGTGGAAGAAATTCTTATAGAGGAAGAGGAAGAAGAGGAGGAGGAGACATAAGATGTTATGCCTGTGGAAAAACAGATGTCTTGGGAATTCCCCGAAAAAAATAAAAAAGGAGGAGAAGCTCACATTTTAGAAGCACAGTGAGGATATGTTGAAGAAGAAGGAGTAGAGGATTGAAGATCCTTGATGTTGAGGAAGGTTCTCTTAAAACCAGAAGCAGAAGTTGAGAAACCAGTGCAGAGGAACAATCTCTTCAGAACAACTTGCAAGACTAAGGACAGAGTATGCAAGGTGATAATTGACAGTGGGAGCACTGATAACCTAGTATCCACAGATATGGTGGAGAAATTGGAGCTAGAGACAACTGGACATCTGAGGCCATACAAAGTCTCATGGTTGCAGAAAGGACACCAGGTAACAATTACTAAACAATGCTTGGTTAATTTTAAGATAGGAGGATATAGAGATGAAATTCTATGTGATGTAATCATGGATGTATGCCATATTTTGTTGGGAAGACTGTGGCAGTTTGACAGGAGTGTCATCCACGATGGGAGGAAAAATACATACACATTGGAGAAGAGTGGTAGAACACACATGTTTCTGCCAATAGAGGAGAAGAAAGTGAAAGAGGAAGCTAACCCAAGCATACTTCTCATGAGTGGGAAGGAACTCTTGAAAGAAGTCAAGGAGGAATAGGAGATGCAGTTCACTGTGGTGAGGAAACCCAGATTTGTCCTTATAAGCACATCGATGGATGAGTTGCCTGAAGAAGTTCAGGAATTGCTGGAAAATTGCATTGACATAGTGGTGGATCAGCTGCCTAACTCATTGCCACCCATCATAAGTATTAGTCACCATATTGACTTGATACCAGGAGAAAGCCTGCCAAACAAATCAACATATAGATTGACACCCCGAGAGGAGGAAGTGAATAACCAAGTCCAGGGATTGTTGGATAAGGGTTTGGTCAGAGAGAGCTTGAGTCCATGTGTAGTACCAACTGTGTTGAGTCCAAAGAAGGATGGAGGATGGAGGATGTGTACAGACTCAAGAGCCATTAACAAGATCACCATCATGTATAGATTTCCTTTTCCAAGAATGGATGATTTAATGGACTACTTATGTGGAGAAAATTTATTTTCTAAGATAGATTTGAAAAGTGGATATCACCAGATCAAGATGAGGAAAGTTGATGAGTGGAAAACAACCTTTAAGACAAATGAAGGTTTGTATGAGTGGCTTGTTATGCCATTTGGATTGAAAAATTCCCCGATTACTTTCATGAGGTTGATGAATGAAACATTGAAAGATTTCATCGTCAATTTTGTGGTTGTGTACCTGGATAATATACTGGTATTTAGCAGGACTAAAGAGGAGCATTTGAGGCACCTGATTTTAGTGATAAGGAGGCTACATTAGGAGAAGCTGTTGATAAATCTGAAGAATTCCTCTTTTATGAAGAAATAACTCATTTAGTTGGGTTTTGTGATCTCTTAAAATGAACTGAAGATGGATCCAGAGAAGGTGAAAGCAATCAAAGAATGGTCGTCACCAAGGATCATGTTTGAGGTAAGGATCTTCCATGGATTAGTCAGTTTCTATAGTAAGTTCATTAGACACTTCAGTGGAATTTATGCGCCAATGATGGATATAGTGAAGAAGCGGCATAAGTATTTTAAATGGAAATAGGAGGCCGAAAAGAGCTTCAATATATTGAAGGAGAAAATAATCGAACAACTAATTATGGGCTTACTGAATTTTGAAAAAACATTTCAGGTGAGATGTGATGCAAGTGGGGTTGCAATAGGAGCAGTTTTAAGTTAGGATAATAGACTTGTTTCCTATTTCAGTGAGAAGTTGAATGAGACCAAGAGAAAATACTCCATATATGACAAGGAGTTTTATTCCATAATTCAAGCCTTGAAGAAATGGAGACATTATCTTGTCCCATAGGGATTTGTCTTGTATAGCGATAACTAGGCTTTACAATTCATAACCAAACAGGAAAAATTAAATTAGAGGCATGCAAAGTGGGTTGAGTTTATGCAAAATTTTACTTTTATCATAAAACATATTGTTGGAAATGATAACAAGGTTGCTGATGCATTGAGCAGGAGATGTTTGATTCTACAGGAATTTCAGGTAAAGACCTTGGGGTTTGAACACCTTAAGGACATGTATATGATACAGACTTCAAAGAAGCATACAAAGAATGTGTGAATCATGTTCTGAGAGACATACGCTAGTGGATAGAGTACATGATTCAAGAGGGATTAATGTTCAAAGGTAATCAATTGTTCATACCAAAATTGCCAATGTGGGATAACCTTTTGAAGGAAAATCATAGTGAAGGATTAGCTGGACATTTCATCCATGATAAAATGTTTGCACAGTTGAGAAGTTCATACTATTAGCGAGGTATGAGAACATAAGTGATAAAGTTTGTGAACATATGTAGGATCTTCCAACATGCAAAAGGGAAGAGACAGAACACTGGATTGTATCAACCATTGCCAATACTAGAGAGGCCTTGGGATGCAATAAGCATGGATTTTGTTTTGGGACTGCCAAAAATGAAAAGAGGATTTGATTCCATATTTTTGGTGGTGGATAGATTTTCCAAGATGACACATTTTATCCCATGCCATAAGACCAGTGATGCAACGCATGTTGCAAATCTGTTTTTCAAAGAAGTTGTAAGACTTCACGGACTACCCAGGAGCATTGTCTTGAATAGAGACGAAAAATTTGTTGGTCACTTTTGGAGAAAACTGTGGAAGAAGTTGGGGATAGATTTTTCCTTCATCTCAGCTTATCATCCTCAAACATATGGGCAGACTGAGGTGGTGAACAAAAGTTTGGGAAACATTTTGAGGAGTCTAGTCACTGAGCACCATAACCAGTGGGATTAGATTCTACCGCAAGTAGAATTTGCATACAACAATTCACTAAGCATGAGTACTGGAAAGAGCCCATTCCAAATATTATATGGAATGTAACCTATGGGGGTATCTAAGTTGAGAGACTTGGAACATAGTGGGATCATGAGCACTAGAGCAGAAGATTTTGCTGCAGACATGCAGAAGCTCCATAGCCAGATCAGAGGATAGTTGCAGAGTTCTAATCAAGAGTATAAACGCAGAGCTGATCAACACCGCAGAGAAATTCAATTTGAAGTGGGATATTAGGTTCTAGCACATCTCAGGAAACAAAGGTTCCCTATAGTAACATACAATAAGTTAAAAATGAAAAAGATAGGACCATGTAAGATATTGAGGAAGTTTGATGCAAATGCCTACGAGATTGAGCCGCCAAATGGTGTGGGAATATCACCCATATTCAATGTTTTAGACCTGTACCCTTACAAGAAAGATGACATAGGGGGATCAAAAGAGAAAGAGAATATCCAATGGGAAAAGAAAATGCCTGTAGCAGAGAAGCCACAAATGGAGAAGATTGTTGATTAGAGGATTGGAAAAAAGACCAAGAGGAAAACCTATTTCAAATATCTGGTCAAGTGGAAGGGACACCTAATAGAATATGCCAGTTTGAAAAATGAAGCTACTATCCAGAAGCATGGAACATCAGTGCAAGAGCTCGTGGACAAGAGTCCATGAATTTTTGTCAAGGGGAGTATAATGCAGGAGCATCGTTGTCATTCGCACAGAGAAAGATCCATCAGGTCTAGGAATCTATATGAGAGATCAATGCTAGTAGTTACAACAGACATTTTGAAGGCGCCTTAACTCAGTGCCAGAATTAATCCCTTGAGACATGCTTGAAATCAGGTTGGGAAATTTTGGAGGAAGGCTTGGAGCGAAGTGGGGGTTTCCACTACGGATCTGGAATGCGACTGATTTAGATAGTTGTTAGGATAGTCTTAGAGTAGACACGTAGTCAGGGGGACCCTAAGAACCCTATGAGTTAAAAATATGCTTTGTAAGCCCAAATGAGGCTAGTCAATTGGTAGTTGGTTTCATACGACTGTAAGATGATCGCAGATGACTGCAAGTAAAAGCCAGTTCATAGGAGAATTCTGAGTTTTTTTCATATTTTTTAGGTTTTGATTTACAGATATAACCATTTTTCACTTCTGAATAGAATAGAGGAAAATTCATCGAAGTTGTTGTGAGGATAATGTTAGAAATTCTCTGTTTTTAATCTTTCATGAGTGAATGAGTGATTTCCATTGTGAGTGGATGGAACTGCGAATGTTAAGATAAGTTTCAATTGTTTCTCTTCTATTGAAGTAGTGCAAGGTGTGCATATAGAATGCAAGGAGTGCATTGGCAGAACAAGTTTCGGTTCTGAAGCTTAGAAGAGGCGATATAAAACTTCCCCTTTGCAAGGAGTGCAAAGAGACTGGTGCAAGGCGTGCATAATCATCCACGAGAACTTAAACTCTTGTGTAAAGGTCTTTTGTGAGGGGCACACAGAGCCGAGGTTTGACTGAGTGTCAAAGGGGAAAAGGTTCAAAACCTTTGAGTGCTTAGAAATATTCTAATTCCCAGGAAAACATAAGCAAGAAGGAGGAGAGGATTCAACTATTTGATCTGAACACCAAAGAATTGGAACTGTCCGTCAGGAAGGACGCGTGGTGAACAATCAATGTTTCACTAAATCATACTCTAGAGGAGTCAAAGGAACAGAGCACCAAGGATTTGTGAAACCTAAAACCACGACTGAATCTGAGCCCTTGGTGTCTAGGTTGAAATATCGACATTTCGGGGATCGAGAGACTCGAGGTGACAAACCCCTCAATTTCAAGAAACGTGAAGTCGCGAAATGAGAAATTGCAAATTGATCACAACCATTGATCAAGGGGAGATCTGGACCGTTGGTGTCTAGGGTGAAATATCGAAATTTTGGGGATTGGGATACTCGAGGTGAAAAACCTCTCTTTTTCACAAAAATCAAAGTCGCGAAATGCCAACTTGATCACAGTCATTGATCAAGGTGAGATCTGGACCGTTGGTGTCCAAGGTGAAATATCGACATTTCGGGCATCGGGAGAATTGAGGTGACAAACCTCTTGATTTCATGAAATGTGAAGTCCTGAAACAAAAAACGTCGACTTGATCATAGCCATTGATCAAGGGCATATCTGGGCTACAGATCTTGGGTCATCGTGATTTCGGTTGTCGAGGAAATAGAGGTAGCAGTCTTCCCAGAGTCACGAGACATGAAGTTGTGACATGCTTTCAATTCAAAGTGCATTGTCATAGCCGATGGCACAAGGGAGAAAGGGCTTAGAAGGAAGGAGCTAGCGCCCGTTTGGCATTGATACCTGAACAACACCCAAGGGACGACCCGTGGGTCTCATACGATCGACGCCATTGGAGAAAGGACCTGTGTAAGTGAGTTTTGGGTCTAGCAGAGGCTCGAAGAGTCAATAGGACTTGAATTCTTGTTCGATCCTAGATCGAGAGGTCGTGCATCCATTAGGAGGGGAGGGGGTTTGCATCACAAAGACCTAAAGGTGCCCTAAAGGGCCCCTTTTTCACACTCAAGACCGATTGGATAATGCCTCAAATATTTTCTATAAAAATAGGCCATGGGTGCACTATATTTTCAAGAATCTATTTGTATTGTTATGCTACCTCTATTATCCTGTAAGAAACCTCTTTCCTCATTGGAGCATATAAGCACCATTTCATTGGGCTATTCACATCACCTCTTGAGTGAATGAGCTTTGGATTTCTTCACCATTTCCTTTTAGTTTTCTATTTGTAAGAAGAGATTTCTCATTGGGGGTTCAAGATCCCTCCCTTGGAGGAAGAGAGGACCCATAAGTCTCCCTTTCTCTTTGGTGTTTGCCCACTAATACAATTTATCCATTGGTGGCATGAATATCGGTTTTTCTTTTGTTCTATTTCCCTTATGCACTTTAGTTTAGTTTCTTTAATTGTTGTTAGCTTAGTTTTTTCTTTATTTATTGTGCTTGTTGTGTCTAACTCTTACACTCATTTCTTTCCTATCTAGCTAACCCAACTGGACTTGTAAGTGTCTTTCTTTTTCTCATCTAGGTGACGAAAATGATACAATACTGTAGACCATAAAAATATTTACAAGAAATATGATGAAGAGAAGAACATGGAGTGGAGAACGAGCAATAGGATATGGAAATAAGACAAGGAGGAAATTATCAGAATTTAGTTATACTTTTCCAATGAAAGAATAAATATAACTGTATGAAATTTGATAAGGAAGAAGGTATATAATCAGTATGGATTTACTGTGATAGAATCTATCTCTTTCATTTTGTTTTTTATGCGCCCTTTATAACATTTTTTATTGCGATTAAGTGGTCGGTTGTATCCACTTCTATTGGAAATTGAGAAATATTGATTATAAACTTATTTAACCATTCTTGAATATATTCCTTTAATGGGGCAGTGATCACTTCTTTATTTTATTTTATGTTTAATAATTCACTTTCAATTTTTTTATGGTCAATAGAAAAATGTTTCAATATATTATTTGTTGATTAATTGGGTTGGTTGTCATTGATTTCAACCCTTGAAGAAAGTCTGGTAGCGAATTTTGGTAGCACAAAGTTTTGCGTAATGGACCCAAGTTTGTTTGATGTATAATGGTATGAGTTTTGATATATTTGCAGGTAAGACTATTCTATATGGATATTACATGTCATTCCATTTCTGGTGGTATGTGGAACGTCACATAACTCCTCACGGTTTGAGAGTTATGGAATTACAAATTTGGAGGACCCTCATATGTTGGCTTGAAGCCCCAAAAGGTCAAAGAAGTCAAAGTGCTTACAAAGAAGAAATTATTTAAATAATAAAGTGAAGTAACAAAGTCAAAAAGGATTATTTAAATAATAAAGTGAAGTGACAAAGTCAAACAGGATTATTTAAATAATAAAGTGAAGTGACAAAGTCAAAGAGGATTATTTAAATAATAAAGTGAAGTGACAAAATCAAAGAGGATTATTTAAATAATAAAGTAAATGGAGAACTTTCTAATTACGGAAAGTGGTTAGAAGTGGGTTAGCCATAAAATAAGGAAATTGGGTTAAGATGGTTAAAAGGTAACCCCTTGAGGAAGCTGCATGAAAGTATAAATAAGAGGCAAAGCTCTCTCATTTTAATCACACTTGAGAATATTGAATATATACAGGTGACTGAGGTAACCAAAGGATATATAAGATGAATTTCATATGTAAGGTGAAGTAAATAAGGCCAAAATTCAAAGGAGGATAAATTCTTTTGATGATGCTTTCTAAGGTATGTTATTTACAAGTTATCTCACCATTTTCGCAATAACGGTTTTTCTAGAATTATTCAGAGCGTGAAATTGGGAGGCCATTGAGGAAACATATCCAAGTAGCAGTGGTATGAATTCCAGCTTTTGGTTTGTTGTATTTTTGGAGTTACACTCCGTGGAAAATAGGGTTTGTGTCTAGTCCTGAAACTAGTCTAAAACAGGTGTTTTGGGTAAAAATGTCATAAATTCTTCATAATAGATCCAAATTCAGTAAGACCAAATGTGTTGGTTAGAGTACAATCTTTAGTATTTTGTGTAAAATTTTTAGATCCATAAAAAAAATATTTCGTGCATGGCACACTCTACAAGTTCACTCTCTAGAATAAGTCAGAATTCAACAAGGTATGCCATTTTTGCTATAACTCCTTTTCTTAGAGGTTACAAGTAGTGACATCTGGAGGAATGGCATAAAACAAATTGAAGAACATTGTGTACTATTTTTAGATCTTTATTCATTACAGGTACATAGTTATTATTATTTCAAGTTAGGGTTGTTGACTAATCCAAAACTAGTCATGTGAGACTAAAGTAAAGTTTGATGAAAATGCTAGTCTCTTTTTGTTAAATTTAAGGAAGGTTTGCAGGTTGAGGTACATATTAGTGCATGGTTGATGCACTTGTTTATGGTACAAGTTGATTATAGGTTGGTGCATGGATGATGCACTTGCTTATGGTAGAGTTTGATTAGAGGGTGAGGTATAGGTTGATGCATGGTTGATACATGGTTCAGGTTATTGGTACAGGTTGTTTGGTGTAGGTTTATTGGTATAGGTTTACATCATTATATCTCACAACAATAGTGTGATAGTGGTTCCATCATTCTACTTATACGTTAGGGTAGTTGGATGGAGCAAGGAAAAGAGTTTGTAGCCGGAGAACATGGGGGGTTGTAGCCTCCTTCTGGTTGTAGCCAGAGAATTGGGGATTTGGAGCTTCCCTAATGTTCTAGCCTGAGAAACTAGGGGGTTGGAGCCTCCTTCTAGTTGCAGCTAGAAAACAAAGGAAGTTGGTGCTTCCAATGAATGTACTTCTTCAAGACATATAAGAAAAAACATTCAGTGGTTTTCTCTCTCTTTGGGTTTCCACATAAAAACACTGGTGTACTATGTATGTGTATGATTGTTCATTTGTTCATTGTTTATTTACTCTACAAATGTTGGATGATAATGCTACATATATATAACACTTTCATTATATGGTTAAAAAGGATTAGATTGCTCTATTATTGATTCACCCCCCCTCTCAGTAATCCAACAATTGGTTTCAAAGCAGGTTCCTTTAGAAATCAATTTAACCACTGAAAGGTAGATCATGGAGAGAAAAAACATGTATAAGAATGAAATACCAAAGTTTTGTGGAAAAAAGTATTCTTTTTGGAGCATAAGGATGAAGACATATATACAGGAGCATGGATTTGAAATTTGGCAATCAATTGTAGATGGATACACAACACCAACAGTTCCACTGACAATTGACAAAGTTATGAAACTCGGTCAGAATAATTCCAAATCCACAAATGCACTTCTGAATGGTATTGGATAATCGATATTCACCAAAGTTGCGCATTGTAAATCCACTAAAGAGATTTGGGAAAAAATTCGAAATATTTATGAAGGAGATTCAAAAGTCAAAGAAACAAAGTTTCAAACTTACATAGGTCAGTTCAAATAGCTAAATATGAAGGAAGATGAGAACATTGCAGCTTAATTTTTATGAGTCAATGAAATCTTGGGATTGGGAGAAGAAATCAAATAATCTTTAATTGTTTAAAAGGTACTAAGATATCTTCCTATGAGATTTGACCCTAAGATATCAACACTAGAAGAAAGACCAGATCTAAACTCAATAATCATGGATGAACTACATGGAATCTTCACAGCATATGAAATGATAATTGGAAAGGAAAATCTAGATATAAAAGAAGCAACCTTCAAAGCATCCAAAAGGTCAAAGAAAAGGGAAAGAAAAAAGAAAAATAACATAGCAACAACAGTGATGTCTTGGAAGATGATGAAGAAGTGGACAACTTTGTCAAAAGATTGAAAAAGTGAATTAATGATAGGTATAGAGGTAAGCTTCCTTTGATTTGTTTTAATTGTGATGGTATTGGTCATTTTGCTAACAAATGTCCTCAGAATAAAAATATAAATTATGAAGGTTACTCAAATAGAAAACAAACATATAAAGGCAAAAGAACCACAAAGAAAGTTTTCAAGAAAATTTTATGCACCAAAGAAGACATCTCATCATCAGATGAAGATGAAGTCAGTGACAGTGAGACAGAAAGAGTTCTATTCATGGAAGTAAAAGACTCTGGTAAAGATGAATCCAAAGAAGAATATGAAAAGGCAGAAGTTGACTACCAAGAAGAATTTTTGTGTGCCATAGAAGTTATCAGAAGAGAAAAGAAGAAAAACAACAAAATACAAGCATAACTAGACAAGAAAGAAGACACTCAGGAACTAGAACAAATGAAATCAAATTTGAAGGTTCAAATTGAAGAAGATAAAGAATTGAAGAAGTAATGAAAGAACAACTAGAAGGAAGAGACAAGATCATTGGAAATTTGGAAGAAGAAATTGTCACATTAAGAAAGGATATTCAAAAGAAAAATATGCAGAACAACTCTAAAGTTTTGAATGACATTATCAACAGTCAAAATCCTCATCATGACAAGTCCATACTTGGATACAATCAGATAGAAAAGGGATCAAGATCCAAAACAATAGAAAAAGAAACATATCCAAAAATATATGCAGAAACAATCAAAGGGGATATGAAGGTCTACAAAGAAAATTACAAGGACACTCCTCCACCAAGAAGATTCAGATTTCACAATCAATGACCGACAGAAACAGATAGGCCTCAGAAATAAGAAGGATTCATAAGAGTACCTCCTTTCAGAATATCTTCAAATCCTAGGTATCAAACTATCTTTTTTGGTTTATGTTATGCAAGTGACAATTTTGTACATAAAGCTATGAATTGCAGATATAACAACACGAACATAAACAAATTTGAAAGTCATACACAAAAGGGTTATCCAAGAAGGCCTAGTGAAATACAAAGAATAAGTTACAACAGGTTTGAATCTATGAGCACTGAAGTGGAATGCTACAAATGTAACAACTTTGGACACATGGAAAAATACTGCAGAATGACAGTCCCTCCTAGAGAACCACAACATAAAAATAACAATCACAGACATGAAACTCAAAAAAGGACATGGATAAGAAAGAAAAATCAATATAACAATGAAGAATGCACACTCGCTCTACAAGATAAGTAGAAGAAATGTGGTTGGTATGTTGATAGTGGTTGTTCAAAACACATGAAAGGTGATAGAGATAAGTTTCTTAAATTAAGAAAGGAAAGAGATGGATCAGTCTCCTTCGGAAATGATGATTAAGATAAAATAATTGGAAAAGGCACAGTCAGAATTGGGAACAAGAATATCAAGGAAGAAAATGTTCTACTAGTAGAAGATATGAAACATAATATTCTAAGTGTGAGTCAAATGTGTGACCAAGTTCATAAAGTTACTTTCGATTCAAAAAAGTGTGAGATAAGAAAAGAAGGTTCAGGAAAATCAATTGCAACAACTACGAGAACTTCAAGCAACATATATGTATTAAGTGAAATTGGAAATGAAAAGTGTTTCCTAGGAAAGGAAGATGAAAGTTGGCTATGGCACAAAAGAATGGGTCACATACATTTTGATAACCTTGTCAAATTAAACAAAAGAGAAGCAGTTAGAGAAATTCCCCAGATCACGAAACCAACCCACACTTTATGCAAGCATTGTCAACAAGGAAAGAAAACAAAGACCATGTTTAAATCAAAAGAATATTCAATGACAACACCACTAGAAATTGTGCATAATGATCTAGTTTGACCAACTACAACAAAGGGTTTAAAATGTGAGAAATACTTTATGTTATTAGTTGATGATTATACAAGAATGACTTCGTTTTTCTTTCTCAGGAATAAGTCATAAGATTTTGAAAACTTCAAGGTCTACAAGGAAATGGTTGAAAATGAAATGGATTCAAAAATCAAATTGTTAAGAACCAAATATCAATATAGCATAGAAAATCTTCAGAAAAAGTACTCAACGCCTTGAAAAAGAGAGAATTTATTCAATGCATGTAGTATTGCCATCATTTCTTTCTCATAAATGGGTTTGTGTAAGTCCTTTCCCTTGAGTGATCGACTTTCAAAAGCTAGGGGCCTTACTTCTTGCATTGGGACAACACCAATTCCATTTCCCGAGGCATCACATTCCACAATAAACGTTTTTGTGAAGTCTGGAGTGGTCAAGACAGGAGCTTTACACATCACCTCTTTAAGTTGTTCAAAATCTTTAGTTGCCTCAGGAGTCCTTGAAAATGTATCCTTCTTAGTTAGTGTTGTTAAAGGTGCTTCTATTCTTCCATAGTTCTGAACAAACTTGCGGTAGTAACCTGTCAAACCCAAAAATCCTCTAAGATTCTTTAATGTTTTGGGAATCGACCAGTCCATCATGGACTTAATCTTGTTAGGGTCTACCTTGACACCTTCATGAGATACAATATGACCCAAATAC
>ML794618.1:800129-814474 GCA_009831015.1 Picea engelmannii
AGTAGGATTTTCTAGAGGCTTATTTGGTGTAGAAGTTCCCTTTTTGGGTGGCATGTTGGCCAAGTATCACTTTTGAACCTTGATTTTGAGGTGGTTCTGCTAGACAATATTTCTTCTGTTGTATCTCCCAAGTTTTAGCCCTTATGGGTATGAAACTTTCTTTTAGTTAGTTCTCTGATATTTATTCTCTGCAATGCCACAGGTCTGATCAAAATTGGATGTGCCAAGTGGAATTTACGGTAACTTCCTCACAACTTGTCGATTTTTGGCCTTTCGAGGAGATCTTAGTTGTATAGCATGCCCCACACAAAATAATTGATATCAAATTTTGAAACTTGCACCCAAAATACTAAAAATTGTCCACGATCCAATGAAACCAGTCTCACTCAATTTGGATACTCTGGTAAGAAGTTATGATTGTTTTACCTAGAACACCTTCTTGAGACTAGTCAGATACCCTATCTTACACAAAGTGTATCTACAAATTTAAGATGACCCAGAATCTGAACTTTTTACCACAGATACCTTATTAAGTTTTGTAAATGGCCTCCATATTTCAAGGTATGAAACATTACAGAAAATGTTTTATAGTGAAAATTCTGCAATGGCTCATTTCAGGATGATTACAGAACCCTATCCTGTACAGGCTGTATCTCCGAAAGTATAAGGCATCAAGAGCTGAATTTTTAACCCAACGTACCTTGATCCATTTTATAAATATCCTCCAAGCCGTTCCTTCTGAAAGATTGTAGAAATAAAGTTATAGAAAAAATTCCACGGTGTCTCAGATGTAGCAACGAAACCCCAAGACCTTGAGCTCTGATACCATATGTTAAGAACCAAATATCAATATAGCATAGAAAATCTTCAAAAAAAGTACTCAACACCTTGAAAAAAAGATAATTTCAGATAATAAGCCTCTTCGAGGGGGAAACCTCCTTTTACCCCACTTAAATGTTCAAGTACAAGATGATTCAAAATGAAAATGTCTCCTTGGTATATATAGGAGACTAGGAGGTATAATTACAACTAATGGCCTAAAGCCGACATAAATAATAACATTACTAATCTAATATGCCCCAATTAAGGGGTAATGAGCCAATATTGGGGCTTAACACAAATTCTTGAAATATGCTAATGGAGGAGAGTTCACTTCAAAGGAATTTATGTACTACTGCAGTAGGCATGGAATAAAAATACAATTCTTCATTGCTAGGATGCCTCAACAGAATGGAGTTGTTGAAAGAAAGAAAAAAACAATAAAATAAATGGCTCGAACAATGCTAATGGATTCCAAATTGACAGATATCTTTTGGACATAGGAAGTGCATACAACATTTCACCTTCAAAATAGAGTAATGCTTAGAAACAACACTGACAAAACTCCCTACAAGATATGGAAAGGAAGACCAACAAATGTGAAGCACTTCAAAGTTTTTGGAGGCAAATGCTACATCAAAAGAGAATATGGTAGAATGGGAAAGTTTGAATCTCATGTGTACAAAGGAGTACTTGTTGTTTACTCAAGTAAAAGGAAATCATACAAGTGTTACAACCTGAGATTGAAAAATGTTGTGGAAAACATCAACATAACAATTGATGAAACAGGTAGACAATAATTAAAGGAAGAAGAAAATGAATCAATGGAACAACTTTACGAAGAAGAAGAATAAGATGAAAAAGAAGCAGAAGGGGAAGATGAAGAGGATCCCACAAATGCAAAAGAAAAAGTTCAACAAGTGCCTCCAAAGACACCTAGCAGATGAGTACAAAAGAATCATCCTTTAGATCAGATTATCGGAAACAAAGATGAAGGAGTTGAGACTAGAAGACGAATCCATTCAACTGAACAAATGCACCTAGCACTCTCAGCTATGATTGAACCAACATGTTTTGAAGAGGCCAACAAGGATGGATTTTGGAATAAGGCCATGGATGAATAATTGGATCAAATAGAAAAAAATGACACTTGGGAATTGATTCCAAGATCAAAGGATAAGAATGTGATCAACACAAAGTGGGTATATAGGAATAAATTGAATGAATATGGACATGTTACAAGGAACAAATCTATATTGGTATGTAAAGGATATGCATAGGTTGAAGGAATCAAATTTCAAGAGACATTTTCCCCAGTTTTCTGAATGAAAGCAATACGATTTCTTTTAGCTTATGCATGCTCCAAAAATATTAAAGTGTATTAGATTGACATAAAATCAGTTTTTCTGAATGGGGAACTTGAAGAATAAGTCCAAATTGAACAACCAGAAGGATTTCAATTGTCAGAGAATGAAAATTATGTGTGTAAATTATAGAAGGCCTTGTATGGTCTAAAACAGGCTCCTATATCATGGTACTATAAACTAGATAAATATCTACAGAAGGAAGGGTTCGGAAAAGGAAGTGCAGACAAAAAACTCTACATCAAGGTAACTCAAGATAATATTTTATTAATTGAAGTTTATGTTGATGATATTATTTTTGGAAGTACTGATGACAGGTTAAGCCAAAAAATTGCAAATGACATGCATAATGAATTTGAAATGCCATTACTTGGAGAACTATCCTTCTTTTTGGGTATTTAGATACATCAAAGCAACCAAGAATTTTTTATTTCTCAAACCAAATATATCAAAGAAATGCTAAATAGGTTCAGAATGGAAGGTTGCAAACCAATTATCACTCCCATGAAAACTAGTTGCAAGTTGAGAAAATATGATGATTCAAAGTTTATATATAAGAGGATATACAGGTCAATGATTGGTAGACTACTATATGTGAAAACATCTAGACTAGATGTAATGCAACAAGTTGGACAGGTGGCATGATTTCAAGTAGCACCAAAGGAATCACATGTATTAGCTGTGAAGAGGATTTTCAGATATCTCAAAGGAACATAAGACTTTGGATTATGGTATCCAAAATGAAAGGATCTATCACTTATTGCCTACATAGATGCAGATTGGGCAGGTTGCATTGATGATCAATGAAGCACCAGTGGACCAACATTCTACTTGGGTGAGTTTTTAGTATGATGGCTAAGCAAGAAACAATCATCAATATCTTTATCTACAACCAAGGCAAAGTATATTGCAAAAGAAACATGTTGTACATAGGTTCTATGTATGAAACAAACTTTGACAGATATATAGGTTGAGTATGATGAGCCCATTCCAATCTATTGTGATAATACAAGTGCCATCAATATCTCAAATAACTCGGTGATGCACTCCAAGACAAAGCACATTTCAATCAAGTATCACATTCTACGTGAACAGGTTGCAGAAAAGAACATCAGAGTTAAATATGTGGGAACAAAAGAACAAGTGGAAGACATATTTACAAAACCGCTTCCACAGGAAGCCTTTCAGTATCTTTGCCAGAGACTTGGAGTAATTTCTACTCCAAAATGAATGATTTTGAATTCTTATCTTATATGTCTTAGAAGTACATGAGGAAGCACCATAAAGAGGACAATTCAGGGTGGGAGATCAGACAACTCAGTTAGGGGGCATAGACCCAAATGGAAAGATACTTTTTCCATTGATGACAAAGGAGGAGAGATTTGTCAGATGCAGAGGATAGAGGCATGGTTCCAGAGGGAGCGTTGGTCACATAGATGCAGGCATGGTTCCAGGGGGAGAATGAGTGATATGATTTTAGTCTTGCATCAGATTGTTGTCATCAATGCCAAAGGGGGAGATTGTTGATTAATTGGGTTGGTTGTCATTGATGTCAACCCTTGAAGAAACTCTGGTAGAGAATTATGGTAGAACAAAGGTTTGGGTAATAGAATCAAGTTTGTTTGATGTATAATGGTATGTGTTTTTACATATTTGCAGGTAAGACTATTCTAGATGGATAGTACATGTCATGCCATTTCTGGTGGTATGTGGAACGTCACATAACTCCTCACGGTTTGAGAGTTGTGTCCTTACGAATTTGGAGGACCCTCATATGTTGACTGGAAGCCCCAAAAGGTCAAAGAAGTCAAAGTGCTTGCAAAGAAGAAATTATTTAAATAATAAAGTGAAGTAACAAAGTTAAAAAATATTATTTAAATAATAAAGTGAAGTGACAAAGTCAAAGAGGATTATTTAAATAATAAACTGAAGTGACAAAGTCAAAGAGGATTATTTAAATAATAAAGTGAAGTGGCAAAGTAAAAGAGGATTATTTAAATAATAAAGTGAAGTGACAAAGTCAAGGAGGATTATTTAAATAATAAAGTAAATGGAGAAATTTATAATTATGGAAAGTGGTTAGAAGTGGGTTACCCCTAAAATAAGGAAATTGGGTTAAGATGGTTAAAAGGTAATCCCTTGAGGAAGCTACATGAAAGTATAAATAAGAGTCAAGTCTCTCTCATTTTAATCACACTTGAGCATATTGAATATCTATAGGTGACTGAGGTAACCAAAGGATATCTAAGCCTAATTTTAGAGGGAAGGTGATGCAGGAGCATCGCCTTGGAAGTCAAAATGCAAGCGTGGAGGGAAAGGAATGACATCTTAGCAAATGACAGAATTTCAAATAAGAAATTAACTCAGAATTAAATCGAGTTGTTGAGATATTTTTTAAAGATCATTTTAAAAATGTAACTTGTTTGTAAAGTCATGAAGGACTGTAAGGGATCGCAGATATTGGGTGTTGACTCTTATCTGACAATAATTGTTAGTTATTGTAATAGCATAGAGTAGGTAACCACTAAGAGTTTGATAGGATAGGTTACAGACAGGACGAAGATCTTGTAGAGCCGGTCCTTAGATAGTTTTCATCGTTACATTGTAAAAAAAAGTGGTAATATCAGGAGATAGATATAGAGATCAGTAGAACATAATAGAGTAGAAGAAACATTATGTAATTTGGTTTCATGAAGGAATAGAACAGGACGAATTGTCCCAAATCCTTGGACTATGTTCATTTGATGTATGGATGAATGAATGTTATATTCTATACGTGTGATTTATTCCATTTCCATTCATGTGTGTTTGTTCGATAAGTGTTAGTATGAATTTGTGACGAATCTGGATGAGTTTCAATTGTTTCTCTTCTGAAACTCGTATGAAAGGTGTGCATCTCGAACACAAGGAGTGCGTCGATTGAGTCTCAGAGTGATTCAGAGAAGTTCAAAGAGAACAAAGGAAAATTAGACCAGGTGCAAGGTGTGCAGAGCATTGAGAAATTACCAAGAGTCGAAGAACCCAGAACAGAGAAGTCTAGGTGGGAGAGAAGAATTTATTTTCAAGAAATCCTTTGAACTGAGTTATCAAAATCCCGGTAATGCAAGGTGTGCATGGGAAATTGAAATCCTCTTAAGGATAAAGCTCAAAAGGGATAGCAATTTTCTTCAGTGTTAACGAAATCCAAGAGTCAGACTCGTAGGAGGAGCAAAGGTTCGAAGCCTTTGACCACTTAGAAAATCTTCTAAGTCATAGAGGAATCAGAAGCTCAGGAGAGAGGAGTGACAATGGTTGTTGGATCATATTGTAACAGATCAACAACCATCTAATCAGGGTAAGGTTCACAAGAATTATCACTTCACACATTGAGGAGAGAGAAAACTCACAAGAGTTGAGAACTGAGATTTCTGAAGCCCGAAGAGCCAAAAAACCGAAGTATAATGTCGGTCATCTCATCGTAGGAACAGATCTGAGTCGTCAGATTGTTTGGGTGAAATTCAAGCATCAGATCGTCAGAGTGGGTCTAAGCCATAAGATATCATGAGTTCGAGCGGAGGCAAGTGAAACGTGGGATTTCCAAAGCATGAAGAGTCAGAGACCCAAAGAGAATCTGGAACGTTGGATCCAGGAGGACACGTGTCGATAGGTCGAAGTGTTGAAAAAACCCGAAGCCTGAAGATCTGAAGAGCCGATAGCCATTGATCTATAGGTGGAAACTTTGTTGTTCTACTTATATGATTAGTATAATGCACTCATTAATCATCAATCTGGGATTCATAATCAACAGAGTTACAAGACACCAGTAAGAGAGGTAATTCTAATGTCACGAGTATAGACTAATCTAGATTATGCATGATAGAAATAGAGCAAATTGTCAAACTAAAACACACTTTGGTTTTCCTTCACAGAGAAGCTACCTACTCCATTATGGAACATGCAAGTATGAGATGGAGTCTTTTGATAAATCAACTCTGCTATCTGACCCAAAAAGCTAATTATGCAATCACACTCTGAAAAGGAAATCACACATCAATCATCAAGGCATATCATGGGTAGTTCAATAGCCAGTAAATTGGGTATGTTGTGGTTCACAATAATCTGTTGTGAACTTCACTAGTTATTTTCCAAATGTGTTTGACTATTGTTGCCAACTTCTATGTTTACTAAGAGAAATCAAATTCAGAGAAACAGGGCATATGAAAAAACAGAGTAAATAAAGCTCTCAAGCATTTATATGATCAAAATCCTAAACTGAACTATACTACTAACATCTAAAACTGTCAGAGATAATGAATTAAAGTAAGAAATCCAAGCTTTAGCTAGTCTAACAATTACAGTACCAAAATCAGTTGCTAACACTAATCTACAAGGATGCTGACCTCTGTTGGGCGGTGGGCCCTTTCCATTTCAACATGTCAGCAAATGGAGTCTACAGTAATTTGGCCTTCAATCTACACATCACTCTTACTCAAATATCAAAACATGAAATTAAACTATAGTAACAACTCAACTCACATTCATTCGTAAATGATCAAGAAATGGAAATAAATGATATTCTTCTATTAAAATTCAAACTCATGATATGTTATACAATATGAAATGTTGCTTCACATGCTATGTTATGCTATCTCTTTATATCTCCCACCATCCTTTCCATGACTATTTAAACAGTCTTATTCATGAAACACAAGAAGGTGAGATATTTAGTAGATCAACAATTGTCAAATTCATACATCCGGTTACATATTTTAAGCTTCATCCTCATGACACGAAGTGTATGAGGATGAAGCAATAATAAAACTAGCTTAACATAGTCTTGCTACAACTTTGATGATTTAATAAACATTCAACAATTATCTTAGGCATAATCTAGAGCTAAACTTGGCATACTTTGTTTCCTGTATTGGTATTAGATCGTGATAGGTGAGATACGGTATATAGTACCGGATTTGAACAACATGCAATTGGTTGGTACCGGACTAGAAAAGTTTGTGGACATTGGTACCAGATCATGGCAGTGAATGATCTATGGGTACCGGATCTAAACGAGAGATGCTCTTGGTACTAGATTTGGATAGTGGGTGATCTGGCACATAAGTACCAGATGGATGGCTGATATAGAAGTGTCAGACTTGTCCAAAGGTCAAAGGCTACATGTGGAAATTTTAAACATTTAGTACATGAAATATTTAGTCTCCTAGCTTAATAAACCACAAAATGCATGAATTCAAATATACTTTACCTTATGACCTTATAAGTGATTGGAGGTAGTGTTCTTTGTCATTTATCCGATCTTAGGTAGTTCGAAATGGTATAAATGAGGAGTATAATATGGTAACGGGGATGTCAATTTAGAGGCTCAACATTCCCCCATGCCAAAATCATTGCATGTCCTCATGCAACTGAACCATACTAAAAAAATTCCAAATCTTGAGACTCCATTCTCTTTACTCTTATGGATCAATGATATTGAGTCCCAGGGATGATTTTAAGGATGGAAATTTATTTTAAAATGTAGAAACCTTGGCGAATCTTACTAATCCTTCATATTCCAATTATAAATGATTGGTGATATTTTTGTAAAAATATTCAAATTTCTAAGTATTTTGTATATTTTTAATAAAATTTTGGCGATTTTTAAGGTAAAATAATTTTATCCTATAATATTTGGGTGAATCATTTTTAAAATAGCGAATCTTGTTTTTGGAAAAACCATGGAAAATTAGCCCATGAGAGAAATTTAGCCCCTAAAATCATCCATGATATTGACAGCTGAGGCTTTTGCTTTCAGCTCCCTTTTTATGACCTAAATGTATTGTAAGAGTTTTAATACCTTCTTGAGATTATTAGAAGTCTCTTCATGGTCATCTTGGAGTTGTTGGTTGGTTGCCTTCAGTTGCTTGTTTTCCTTCTTGATATCTATCCAGTAGTTGGTATTCATTTACCTCTTATTTTAGTTCTTGATTTTTCTTTCGTAGCTCCTCAATCTTATTCTTCATCTGTCCTTTTGTTAAGGTCCTCATTGATCCCATTTTTTCTGGCTGGATGTGTTCTCTTTCCTCCACTTCCTCCCTCATCCCACACAAAGTAATAGTAACTTTCTCCTCAGTTAAGATAAGGATGGCATCCTGGATTGGTCAGTCTAGGGAAGGGGAGGTAAGATCTATTGGGTCTTCATGTGTAAGAGGAATGAAAAATGATTTTCCTTTCTTTGTCACTCTCTTGTGGTTCTTTTATAAGGGGGGGATGTATCAGAAGTGCTAACATGATTCCTTTTCCTCTTTTCTTTCTGTGGAATGGTTACAAGAGGTTTTTCTATGGACTGTTTATCTTTATGATTTGAGCTACTCCTCTCTTCCCTCAAGGGTTTTCACTTATGACCCTTCTCTTCAAGTGCTACTGCTGAGATCTCCTCTACTAATTTGGATTTACCTTTCGATTCTTGACTTTTAAGAGTTTTATTAACTAAGGAAGAGGGCCCTACTTGTTTACTAGCTTTATCTTTTTGGCTCCCTGCTCTAGAGGATGATGGAGATACCTTGTCTTTCTTTACCTTTTTCTCCTTAGGTTCCTTATTTTCATCTAGAGTAGGTTGGGATTTCTCTACAGGTTCATTTTTTGTGGAAAGGTGTTGAGTTATGAGGGTTTTCCAACTAAACCCTTGCTTCCTGATTTCATGTATCACTAGAATTTTGATAAGGCCCTGATGACAAATTATAGTATTCTCAATTTTAGATGAGCATTTGACACCTCTCACCATCTTGTTCACAATCATCCATAAAAGGTATGGAAAGTCAATTTTAGGACCTCCTTCAAAGTGAAAAAAAATCCTAAGATGATATAGGAAGGTTACCACATACCTGCCTTCACAAGTGAGGAATCATTGAAGACTAGCAATAATTGGATGATATTCTTCCTTGATATAGTTTCTAGAAATCCCCTTTTTCCAATCAGGGTGTTGATGGTCTTCCTTCAGAAATCTTTGGCACATTTCTTTATTGATTCCCACTCCTCTTAAATACTTGGCTCCTCTTCTAGGTAATCCCGTGGCCTCCCTTAAAGTTGCTTCAATGATTGTTAGTTGTAGATTGACTATGTGCACAATCTCTCCATCATAACTTTGTATAAATGCATGAGATACCCTCTCATGAAATCCTGTGAACATATCTTGAACTCCTCGGTATCCCTATAAATCTGGAAGACCGATTCATGTCTACTCACAACCATCCTTATAAACCGTGTGTTATAAAAATAGGACCGTGGAGTAATAAAATAAAACAAATGTGGAAACAGAACATAGAAGATACACAATACAATAGAGACACAGATTTACGTGGTTCACCCAGTGTGGGCTACGTCCACCAGAGAAATTGCCAGGTCCTTCCCTTATTATTATCCAGCATATGAAGGGATACAACATACAACAAACACGCTGTAACTTCCTCTTATTTCTCTCACAATATCCTATCTCAGAATATAGTATTCACCATAAACCATAGCCACAATACATTTCCCTCATGTAACACCCTGTTTCCCCCAGCTTGTAAATATAACTGAACTGGCCAAGAACTATGGAAAACTCATAAATGTGAATATGTGATGTAAATGGACCTTGAGGAAGAGGTCAATGAATGTGAATAACATTATGAATTTATTGCAGGACTGCTGATGAGGGGATGTACAGAAAAAGATACCACGATGGCGGTGGAAGGCACCTGAAAAGGTGGCGTTAACTTCCACCAAGAATAAAATACCGTATTTGGACTCCACTGGCCCGGAGAACCAAAAGCGGCTTGCTGGCCCTGAAATTTAATGGCTCGCAGACTAGTAGGCGGATGGCTTGATGAGGGATGGGATGGTGAACCGCCCATCCGTAGAGCCATCAGGCCTGATCAGTGTGAGGGTAATTGTGCCACACGCAACCTCGTGAGAGGATAAGGCATATGGCAGAGGCGATTGAAAGAGAAGATGTGAGGGGAAATCTGGCATTACGCAGAGTGAGTGATAGTAGAGAGGAAGGATTGCAGCCTTCACTCATGGTCACTGGCAGACAGAGAGATGCGGTCTCAACAACATCGTGGTATCAGGTCGAGGGTGGCTAGTGGTAAATGCACTGGGAGTCGCTAAGCCTATGGTTGGGTGGAAACAAGCACCCCTCTCAGCAGTTGTTTAACCCTGGTGTTATTTCTGATAAGTGTTTTTGCCTCTAGCACCTGGAAATATATGTATTCTGATAATTATGCTCATAAGCTGTGAAACTGTGAATGTTTTCCTTATAAGAAGGTCTTTGTGGTATTTTGATCAGTACTAGTAGTTGTATATGCTTATAACAACAAAAATCACGCATGGCTTATGTTGATAAATGAATCTAATTATACATAAGTTGAACCAAGTCAGACTTCCAGTCCATTCTCTGGAATTTGTTTCCCCTATCTGTCTCCAGGAATGCCCCGGAATAGACCCCTTCATAGAGATTCCCTCCTTGGAAAGGTTTTCCAAGAACCTGGAAAAAGGACTTGAATGTGCAAGTCTTAACAACCCTGCACGAAGAGGAATGACCCTCTTAAAATCTCGAAGTAGCAGCGTAGGGATAAGTATGGATCAATGGATGAGATCTTGTTAGGGAATCTGTGGCCATTCACGATCGTTAGATTGACGAAAGAAAACAAGGGCGTTACATACCTTGCCCCTTTTTCCCCTATCTTCATGATTAGCGAGGAAATCAGGACCGTCAATCCCTAAGGTCTGTAAGAATATCTGGACTATTGGTTTTTTCCACGTCCAAGGAGCAATGGGAAAGTGCGCGGCATTGGGACAGATCTGAACCGTCAAATCTTAGCTAGAAAACCTGATAGTCATTAGATCTATAGGGAGATAGACGAGGGTTAAGACCTCATGAATAGGGGAAAAGGAGGATCTGAGACATCCATCTGAGGAGGATAGGTGGCGGAGATCCAGGGATCTCGTGAACTCAGAAGTTTGCAAGGTAAGAGCCCATAGGTTGGATGCTCTAAGTCGTGAGTGGCAAAGCCACAAGAGGATCTGAGTCATCCATCCGAGGAGGACAAGTGGTGGAGATCCAGGGATCTCGGAAACTCAAAAGTTTGCAAGGTAAGAGCCCATAGGTTGGATGCTCTAAGTCATGAGCGGCGAAGCCACAAGAGGATCTGAGCCATCCATCCAAGGAGGACAGGTGGCGGAGATCCAGGAATCTCATGAACTCGGAAGTTCGCAAGGTAAGAGACCATCGGTTGGAAGCTCTAAGTAATGAGTGGTGAAGCCACGAGAGGATCTGAGCCATCCGTCCGAGGAGGATAGGTGGAGGAGATCCAGGGATCTCACGAAATTGGAAGTTCGCAAGGTAAGAGCCCATAAGTTGGATGCTCTAAGTCGCGAGTGGTGAAGCCACGAGAGGATCTGAGCCGTCCATCCGAGGAGGACAGGTGGTGGAGATCCAGGGATCTTGCAAACTCGGAGGTTCGCAAGGTAAGATCCCATAGGTTGGATGCTCTAAGTCGTGAGTGGTGAAGCCACGAGAGGATCTGAGCCATCCATCCGAGGAGAACAGGTGGAAGAGATCCAGGGATCTCACGAATTCGGAGGTTCACAAGGTAAGAGCCCAAAGGTTGGGTGCCCCAAGCCGCAAGTAGCGAGGTGCGGAGAGCCGAGCACGAGAGAACACATGGAAAAACTTCAAGGTGGGGCCTGCGTGATTGATGGGTGGACACGCATCACCTAGAGAAGGGATTCAATGCTCCATTGACTTCTCCTGACTCGGGGATTCATGGGAAAAGGGAATGAGAGCTCAACCCTTGGACTTAGGAAGGGCGAGTTGCAAGCAGTGTGATGGGAAGGTCAACCTTCACTGACTTTCAAGTCTCGAAGGATCGCATAAGGGAGGAACGAGAGTTCAACCGTTGAACTCACAAAGTAGCGAATAGCGAGAGGAGCTAGAGTTCAGCCTAGCTAGCGGTCATATGCAGAGGACACTGATGGAAGGAAGCTATACCCATTTCGTGATCTTGAGTATCGGTGATTTGTGAAGAAACTTCGAGGGTCTTCGACTCACGACTCGCAAGGTCGCGAGTTGTGAAAGGCGCCTGCATTTAGGCGCGTATGTGGTCCTATCGAGCTAGGGACTAAAGAAAGAGAGTTAGTGCTTTGTCGTTAAGTGGCGGGTAGATCTAGACGACCAAAATCTACGCGCCCAGATCTACAGCCAGGGATTCATTCCGAAGCCCCCTCGCCATTCTACCTTCAAGATTGGACTCAATGGTATCGCTGAGTCGCGAAATAAAAAAAGGCGCCTAGTTTGTTTGGCCTGTGGTCCTAAACTATGATCACAGGGAAGTGAAAAAGGAAGAACTAGCTTGCACTAGACCCCCGTAGGACTTCAGGGATTCTTTTCCTTGAGGAAGAACGAAAATTTTATTACGTTTTAGTGGGTATGTTACAAATTGGTATCAGAGCATGGTTGCAACACTCGGCCTGATTTGGATCATGCACGAGTCACGCATAAACCTCGTTCAAAACACTCCTATGAGGAGTAATCTCCTGACTTAACTCTCTTGTCCAGGATTAAAAACTTGGAAAATGAGAACCCGACTGTGTATGCATGTGAAAAAGTTATGAAATTATGCGCAAATTATAAAATGTATTTAACTCTTGACTAATATTCAGCGTTTGTCTTTTCACTCAAGTGGATGATCAATCGCAGAAATATACAAACGTGGAGTATGGTGACTCACCAAGAGGTGGGAGAAGGCTCCCACAACAGAGATGAAGATTCTAATGAAAGAAGAGCAATAGGAACCCCTCCAGACCTAGCTGAGACTATGAGGAGTCTCATGGTCGAATTGCAAAGCTGCAAGGCCGATAATGAAAGGATGATGAAAGAACAAGAAAAGAAAACCAAAATTAATGCAGTTCTACTACAAAGCTTATCCGACCTACAGTGACAAATGCAGCATGAACCTGAGATGCAGAATCATGGTCATGTCAGTGGTCACACTGAGAGAAGCACATCCAGAAAGGTCCACCCTAGAGGTAAAGGACCAGTGCCAGACGATTCCACTGAGAAGGAAGCTGGCGATTCAGAAGGCTCTTCCAGCAGTAGGACCAGTTCCTATTCTCAAAAGAAACAGAAGAAGAAAAAGACTTCTAAGAGTCATAAATTTGAGGAATTCAAAAAGGCCAAACCTCCCTCCTTCGATGGAGAGATAAAGAAGGGAGAGGAAGCTGAGGCTTGGCTACTTGGACTAAAGAAATATTTCAGAGTCCATGATTTCTCAGAGAACTTGAAGGCCCAAGTGGTGACTTTCAATCTGAACGGAAAGGCTTCCATCTAGTGGGAAGACCTCAAGAATATGAAAGGGGTCCGTGAGGAGGACCTGTCTAGGAAACAATTTGAGAAGTACTTCCGGAAGAAGTATTTGTCGGAAAGGTATTTCGATGAGAAGGCTAAAGAGTTTTATGAACTCAAGCTAGGACACCTTACTATGGAGGAGTATGTCAATAAATTCCTCGACTTGCTAAGATATGTACCCTACCTCAAAGCAGAGAAGGCGAAGGCACAACGCTTCATTAGTGGGTTACCCAAAGAATACCGGAACCGAATCGAATTCAATGAGCCAAAGACCTTAGAAGACACTATACGAAAGGCAACATATTGTCATCTACAATATGGACATTGCGCAGAGTCTCGTGGAGACTGGAAACAGAAGAATGGTTCAAAATTTCAGAAGAACGGAAGCAAATCTTTAGGATTGAAAAACTACAAGAAGAACCACAGAATGAACTTTCCAACCCAGAGTGTACTCCAACAGAACTTTCCCTCGGTAGATGGAAGTAAAAATTCTGGACCTATACCAGTAAAGACTAATAACCCAAAGAAAGAACCTCTGAAATGCTAGGGTTGCGGAGAAGAGCATCTCCTGAGAGACTTTCCACACTGACAACAGAATAGTCAGAAAATTTATAACATGTAGGAAGCTACCACAGTCAATGATGTGGCAAGGATTGTGCCACAGATCTATGCAGCCTTGGATAATAACCAAGCTGACCACCAAGCTTCAGTGGTGGAAATAGAAGGTATGATTTTCAACCATCTGGTGTCTGTTTTGATTGACCCTGGTTCAAATTTGAGTTATATAGCCCCTAAAG
>ML794618.1:825084-843813 GCA_009831015.1 Picea engelmannii
CATCAAGAGTCCAAGTAGGATTTTCTGGAGGCTTATTTGGTGTAGAAGTCCCCTTTTTGGGTGGCATGTTGGTCGAGTATCACTTTTGAACCTTGATTTTGAGGTGGTTCTGCTAGACAATATTTCTTCTATTGTATCTCCCAGGTTTCAGCCCTTCTGGGTATGAAACTTTCCTTTATGTATTTATCTGATATGTCTTCTCTGTAATGCCACAGGTCTGATCAAAATTGGATGTGCCAATTGGAATTTACGGTAACTTCCCCACAACTTGCCGATTTTTGGCCTTTCTAGGAGATCTCACTTGTATAGTATTCCCCGCACAAAATAATTGATATAAAATTCTGAAACTCGTACCCAAAATACTACAGACTGTCCACGGTCCAATGCAACCAGTCCCATGCAATTTGGATACTCTAGGAATAAGTTATGATTGTTTTACCCGGAACACCTTCTTGAGACTAGTCAATAGGACTAGTCAAATACCCTATCTTACACAGGGTGTATCTACAAATTTAAGATGAAAAAAAGATGAATTTTTTACCACAGATACAATTCTAATTTATGTAAATGACCTCCCGATTTTAGGGTCTGAAACGTCACAGAAAAGTTTTTATAGCGAAAATTCCACAATGACTCATTTCAGGATGATTCCAGAACCCGATATTGTACAAGTTGTATATCGGAAAGTATAAGGCCTCAGGAGCTGAATTTTTAAAGCAACGTACCTTGATATGTCTTCTAAATACCCTCCAAGCTGCTCCTTCTGAAACGTTGTAGAAAAAAAGTTATAGTGAAAATTCCACGGTGTCTCAGATGTAGCAGCGAAACCCCAAGACCTTGAGCTCTGATACCATATGTTAAGAACCAAACATCAATATAGCATAGAAAAACCTCAGGAAAAGTACTCAACGCCTTGAAAAAGAGATAATTTCAGATAATAAGCCTCTTCGAGGGGGCAACATCCTTTTACCCCACTTAAATGTTCAAGTCCAAGATGATTCAAAATGAAAATGTCTCCTTGGTATATATAGGAGACTAGGAGGTTTAATGGCCTAAAGCCGACATAAATAGAATAACATTACTAATCTAAATTAAAACTAATGGCCTAAAGCTGACATAAATAAAATAACATTACTAATCTAAATTACAACTAATGGCCTAAAGCCGACATAAATAAAATAACATTACTAATCTAATATGCCCCAATGAAGTGGTAATGAGCCAATATTAGGGCTTAACAAAAGTTTCCTAGTGTGCCAACGGCAGAGGGTGTTGATATACTCATATGCTAATCTTTAGTAAAGCTAATCCAATGATCATTGTTGAAGTCTAGTTGGGGTGAAATAGTTACTTGTAGGCTAATATTTTTAATCCCTTTAATCATGTTGAAGTACCGATGTTGTTTGTAATGGAATTTTTGTGAAGGCAACCTCTAAACTTTAAATTTGGTTACTCATGGTTCCTTACACAACATAGGTAAAAGATTATATCTTCTTTGTCAAGCAACATAACCAAAAGAAATTAAAATACTTCTTTTTAGCTAGCAACATAACCAAAAGAAATTAAAATACTTCCTTTTAGCCAGCAACAGAACCAAAAGAAATTAAAATACTTCCTTTTATCTAGCAACATAACCAAAAGAAATTATTGCTTCATAAGAGATTCCATTTGATGCTGAAGTCATCTCCTTGGGTCCAACATAACTGGTTACTGCACAGCTTCACGCTTCATATTAATTTATATAAGAAATTGAAATAGGCATATAATTCTTTTTCAATTAGGTGATATGTCTAGATAGTACCATATAAGGACATACTTCTAGTACCAGACTAGTACAAGACTGATGGTACAAGACCATAACATAATTTCCGGTACCGGACCAGAACAAAGTATTGTAGATGCTTACAAATTGATATTTTAGCAAGTTCATGAAAGATCAAATAAATTATAGAAATCTACTAACAAACAAAAATGCGAAAGTAAAACAAAGGACGTAAGAATCCATTGTTACCTTCAACTTATTAACAAAGCATAGTCCACACACCTATGTACAAAAGTTTTAAAAGTAAATCAATCAATCAATGTGGATCAGTAGGAAGATCTCCTTCCTTACTGATTACATGCATATCTGAATTATGTAGCACATGTGTTAGAAATTCCTCTTTTGACAAGGGTTTGTTATAAATTCTCAATCGATGCCCATTCAAGAGTAGGGGTGTCTGATGTTTGTCAATTGTATTTATCCTGATTGAACCATTATCATAGACAGTGTCAATATTGTAAGGTCCCAACCAACGAGTAGTTAAATTTCCTTTGAATTTCTTGAACTTGTTGTCATACAACAAAGCCCAATCTCCCGGTTGAAATTTTTTCTTTTTGAGATACTTGTCATGCCATTTTGTTCTCTGCTCTAGAATAGGGGTGCTTCTTTGAAGTGCTTCTTGTCTGATTTCATCCAACTCATTAAGATGCAAGAGCCTTTTTTGTTGGGCTTTATCTAAGTTCATGCCAACTTGTACAACAATCCTGAAGGTTTTGATCTTGAATTCTATGGGGAGAAGCACCTTCTTCCCATACACTAAATCATAAGGTGTATGTCATGTTGTATTCCCCCAGGGGATTCTATAAGCCCATAATGCTTCTAGTAATCTGTCATCCCAATTCTTGTGGTGTAGCTGCATTGTTTTAGTAAGAATGGACTCAATGACTTTGTTGGTATATTCTAATTGCCCATTCTCCCATGGATGATAAGGTGTATATTTCTAGTTCTTGATTTGGTACTGTTCTATAACAGTTTTGACTAGATTAGAGGTAAATTGAGTCCCCTGATCATTCAAAATTCTCGAGGTACACTGAATCTAGTAAAAATGTCATTAAAAATGAAGTCTACTACTGATTGTTCACTTGCAGTTGGTAAAGATTTTGCTTCGACCCACTTAGTCACATAGTCAGTACATACAAGTATGTACTTTTTCTTTTTAGATGTAGGATTTATGGGCCCTACAAAGTCTAATGCCCATTTTTCGAAAGGTTCAATGACTACTTGGGCTTGAAGTGGCATTTTGTCTTGTGCAGTAGGCTTACCCATTCGTTGGCATTCATCACAGTTGGCTACATAAGTTCTGGCATATTTGAAAAGATTAGGCCAATAATAACCAGATTGCAGAACTCTATAAGCAATCCTCTTGTCAGTAAAGTGGCCTCCACAAGGACCATCATGGTAGGCTTGCATAATATCATGGATCTCATTTTCCCTTACACATATTCTGATTACCAAATCTAGTCCTATTTTATAAATACAATCATCATGCCACATATAATTTTCACTTAGCTGAATCACTTTTTGTTTTTCTCTAGGAGACAATTTCTGAGGCATCTTCCCTGTCACAAGATAGTTAGCTACATCTACATACCAATTAGTAAATGTAGAAATAGAAAACAATTTTTCATCAGGAAAGTTATCATCTACTAGTGCGTTATCTCCCAGATGAATCATTCTAGATAATAAATCAGCCACAAGATTATCCTTACCAGGTCTATCAATAATATTGATGTTAAACTCTTGTATTAATAACAACCGTCTTGTAACTCTAGGGTTTGTTACAATTTTTTTCATTAATAATTTGATAGTTGAATGATCAGTGTGTACAAAAGCTTGATATCCTGTAATATAGTGTCTAAATTTATTGATAGCGTCGACTACATCTAACAATTCTTTTTTTGTGACCATATAATTAACTTCTGCAGGGGAAAGGTTTTTACTGACAAAGTAAATAACATAAGGCATTTTATTTTCCCTTTTTCCAAGAACTTCCCCCAGGGCTGTGTCTGAGGCATTGATACAGATGTGAAAAGGACGGGATCAATTTGGTCCTCTTAATATAGGGGTACTTGACAATTTCTTTTTTAGAATTTCAAAGGATACTTGGCATTCATCATTCCAATTAAATTTATCTTATTTAGATAATAACTTAAATAAGGGAATAGCTAAGCTTGTAAAACTTAGAATGAATCTTCTATAGTAGCCAGCATGCCCTAAAAAGATGTGAACATCCTTTTGTGAGGAAGGTATTCTGCTTTGTGTGATAATATGAATCTTTGCGGGATCAACTCTTATTTCAGAACCAGATATGTGATGTCCCAAAACAATACCTTCAGTGAGCATCATCTTTGACCTTTAGGGAAATATTAGTTTCCTTACACCTAATCAAGACTTTTTCTAGACTAGTCAAAGCTTCCTAGAAGTCATCTCCATGGACTGTAAAGTCATCCATGTATACTTCCACACAATCATTCGTCAAGTCAGAGAAAATGGCTAGGACATCCCTTTGGAAGGTGGTTGGGGCATTGCAAATTCCAAAAGGAAGAACCCTATAAGCATAGGTTCCCCATTGGTAGGTGAAAGTGGTATTTTTCTGGTCTTCAGGTGTTATTTGTATTTGGTTATAACCACTAAAACCATCTAGGAACGAGAAATACTTATTTCTGGAAAAGGTATCCAACACCTGATCAATAAATGGTAAGGGAAAATAAGCCCTATGGGTGGCTTTGTTCAACTCCCTAAAGTCTACACATATTCTCCACTTACCATTTTTCTTGGGAACTATGAAAAGTGGAGACACTCATTGACTATTTGAAATGGGGTATATGAGGTTGGCTTGAAGGAGTTTTTGCAATTCCTCTTTTACAATATCTTTGAGGGTTGGATTCATCCTTCTCTGAGGTTGTCTAACTGGTCTAATTTGGTCATTAGTGTAGATATGATGTGTGCATGTGTCAGGGTGAATTCCTTTCATGTCTTCATAATCCTATGCAAAGGCATTGAATTGCCTTTGGAGCATTTCAATTACTTGTGTATTTTGTTTTGGTTCCAAACTAGAGTTGATATACAAAGGTTTTCTCGAGCTAATCTCAACAAGTTCAGTACTTTATTCCTTCTCTAAGGAAGTTGGTGATAAAGTATATAATTGGGTGATATCAGGGTGCCAAGCTTGTTGAAATTCGGAACTAAAAATATGTGACAATTCTGCAAAAGATCTAGGATATTCAATGCAGTTTGTATCAGCCAAAAATAAACTCAAGACTTGTTCATTTGATTGTTATTGCATTCCTTTTAGTTGTTCAAGTGTTAACAGGGGTCTGATGCAATCTTCCTCTCCATAAGGGTTTTATATTGAAACAGGTATCTCTTGTGCCGATTGGGCAGGAGGGAAGAGGACAAGCTTTTTGCTATGTGTGCCATTGGATATAGTCATTTCGCTAGACCAATAACTGATAAAGGCATCTGTTGTGGCCAACCAAGGGCGACCAAGAACCATAGGGTGTCTTGGTTTGGAGGATCATTTAGAATAGATGACTAGAAATTCTACTGGATACTCCCAAGAAGATAGTGTGATTGTGACATCATCTAAACTTCTTGCAAGGATAATGAATGACTTATCTACCAACTCTATCATGTTTTGGCTTGGTCTTAACTGGTTTATTTGTATTTTTTTCATAGTTTCAAAAGTCATTACACTAGCACAGCCGCTAACTCGTAGCTGAGAATGCCGAAAGGTATCGACTAAGAACGCGTGCCTCCAATATACTGAGAACTCATGCCCTCAATATAAAACATTTGTGGTAATCCGTCTGTGGTAATATGAAATGTTTGGCTGCATTAGGTTGATAAATGGAACGTGGAAATTACATATCCTTATAGTAATTTTTTAATGTGATTAGGTAAATGTTAAAAAGTAAACATGTTAACGGATGCCTTGATAAATGCAAGAAAGTTATGAACAATAAATCTGATCCATTAATTTTAGAGGACGACTAAGAATATGCCAGAATCTTCAATGCATAGCCATCAAATTAGGGTTTAAGGTTAAATAAGGTTAAAAGATCATTAATTGTGCCCATTATAAATAGGTGTACACCTTTCGACGTAATTAATTGTTGCACCCAAATCGATGAGTGTGTTTGGTAAGGAAATACCATTAATTTCAACAGTGACTACTGGGTTCCCAGGGTCATTATATTTATATGGCATTTCAGAAATAAATTCAGATAATTGTCCTACCACCTGAACAAGGGGAGATTCCTTCTTATTCCTTCCTAGTTTCTTAAGGAAAATATCCCTTATGATTTTGGCATATATGGGGATATCCTTAATGGCTTGCAGCAGAGGTATTTTTACATATATGTTTCATAACTCATCCTCTATGTCTTTGTGCAAGGGTGGATCGGGTTTCTTCTCTAATAGTATTTCAGGGTAGGGTGGAAGATTAACTTGTTGAGGTACTCCTAAGGACTGAGAGGTGGTTGAAATATGAGGGGAAGTATGTCCTTCTACAGGGGTGTTTTGAGTATTTTCTTATTCAAAATGATTATCATTTTCTTCTTGAATTATTACTCAAGAATTTGATTGATTTACAACTTTCCCAGATCTGAGTTGAATTTCATAGGTGGGAACGGTTTGGACTTCTGCATTCTACATGGCGTGGGTGGGTCAATTATTGGGGTTAGGAATTGGCTGGGCATGGATTGTTGTTGGTCTAGGAGGGTTGTGGGCAGCTTGGTTTTGTGGTTGTTGATTAACATTTATAGGTGCTTGATGCTGCTGGTTAGGGTTCAAGGGTACTATGAATTGTTGTTGTATAGGAGGTGGAAGTAAAGCTTGTATATGAGGTGGGTTAAATCCAGGTATAAATTTGGAAATATTTGCAGTATACTATGGATATGTCGGGTAAGAGGGATTCCCATACACAGGTCCCATCCAAACGTGTTTCCAAGGTTGATTTTGATCTCGTTGCGGTGTCCATTGGGGATAGGGAATTGGAGAAGGACCCTATTGTTGTTGTTGATATTGTGTGTTAGGGTCATAAAATGCATTGGGGTTTTGTTCTCTCCAAGGCCTCCTAGAAGGGTATGGTTGTTCCTCTGAGACTCTTCCTCCCCTATAAATGGCTTGTAGCTTAAGAAAAGATGGACACTCAGATGTGGGGTGCTCTAGTGTACATAGACCACAAACTTCTATTACATTTAATGGGCATTATTTCTTAGGGTAATTCTTTTGACATTTAGGACAAAAGATTGCAAAAAAAACATCTTTTTATTGCTTCTTTTTCAGTTTTAGGGTATCTAACTGGTTACTGATTGTGCTCAAGACGTCTGTTTTAAAGTTTTCCAATAAGTTTCCTAACTCAATTCTAGTGACAATCCCTGAGTTTTGTCTTAAATTTCTATTAAAATGATCTCTTGGTCCTTTGCATGTTTTAGCTTGTCCTCTTGAGTATCTCCTAATATAATCTGCAATTTTTGCAAAGGGTTTTTGGTGCACATCTCCCGAACTTAACAAATTTAACACTTCTATGCAGTCATCTGTAAGACCTTTCAAAAATATTGTTCTTACTACAGCTAGGTCTGTGGTGAATTATTTTGATTTTTGATAGTTGTATAAGAACCTTTCTAAGTAGTCTTCAGGTCTTTCATCTTTTGTTTGCTACATTTTAAAAATGTCATTTTTAGCATTATCCTTACAATAGTCTTGGTATTTTCATAAAAATGTTTCTTTCATCTGATACCAAGAGAGAATTGTATTTTCTCCTAAGCTCATGAACCATCTCAAGGATGAGTCTTTTAATGTGGTTGGAAAGAGCTTAAGTTTTTGGGCATCGTCTGAGTAGTTATAGCTTCTACATAATATGTCAAACTCAAATAAAAATAAGTCTGGATATTCAGTTGACATACCTCTAAAAGTGGGTAATGATGACAGTGGGATGTTCTTCATGTTGATGTTTCTGGAAATATCCAAGATTGGAAACTCGAAGGTCTCAGTCTTAGTGGTTGCATTTTCATTTCTTTCTTCTTCTTCCATTTCACTAGGAATCCTTCCTCCATTGATAGATGGTTCAGAAACTAGATTTTGTATGTCTTCTAAATGTTCAGTTCCTTCAGCAGACTCACATTCTATCTACCCCAATGATGACTCTTCAGTTCTAGGTTCTTCTTCTGGAGCATCACTGGCTTCCCTTGAACTCTCTCCTGGTGGAGTTTTTCCTGCACCAATGTTAGTTGAATTAGTGTGGGGGTTTGTTTTCAAGTATTTAGAGCTTATAAATCTACCCTTATTATTTCTATATCTATGCATAAAAATAAAAATCGATACTTACTTAATTAAAATCTTAATGAAAGGTAAGAAGGAACCTAGATTCAGAGAACCCCACTCTAGTGGCCACATGGCTCTTCAATCGCGTCTTAAACATTTTATCCTCCTCCCTCAGGTATCCCTTAAAATCATTCAAAAACTATGCAAACAATCTAAGCTAAAGTCACTTCCTACAGTTTGCAACTACCCGACAACGACGCCAAAATGTTGTGTTACTTATATGATTAGTATAATGCACTCATTAATCATCAATCTGGGATTCATAATCAATAGAGTTACAAGACACCAGTAAGAGAGGTAATTCTGATGTCACGAGTATAGACTAATCTAGATTATGCATGTTGGAAATAAAGCAAACCGTCAAACTAAAACACACTTCGGTTGTCCTTCACATGGAAGCTACCTACTCCATTATGGCACATTCAAGTATGAGATGGAGTATTTTGATAAATCAACTCTTCTATCCGACCCATAAAGATAATTATGAAATCACACTCTGAAAAGGAATCACACATCAATCATCAAGGCATAGCATGGGTAGTTCAATAGCCAGTAAATTGGGTATGTTGTGGTTCACAATAATCTATTGTGAACTTCACTAGTTCTTTTCCAAATGTGTTTGACTATTGCTGCCAACTTCTATGTTTACTAAGATAAATCAAATTCATAGAAACATGGCATATGCAAAAACAGAGTAAATAAAGATTTCAAACAACTATATGATCAAAATCCTAAACTGAACTATACTACTAACATCTAAAATTGTCAGAGATAATGAATTAAAGTAAGAAATCCAAGCTTCAGCTAGTCTAACAATTACACTACCGAAATCAGTTGCTAACACTAATCTACAAGGACGATGACCTCTATTGGGAGGTGGGCTCTACGGGTCAGTGACTGGAGTCTACAGTAAGTTGGCATTCAATCTACACATCTCTCTTACTCAAATCTCAAAAAATGAAATTAAACTATACTAAAAACTCAACTCACATTCATTCGTAAATGATCAAGACATGGAAATAAATGATATTCTTCTATTAAACTTCAAACTCAGGATATGATCTACAATATGCAACACTGCTTCACATGTTGTGTTATGCTATCTCTCTATATCTCCCACCATCCTTTCCATGACTATTTAAATAGTCTTAGTCATGAAACACAAGGAGGTGAGATCTTTAGCAGATCAACAATTGTCAAATTCATACATTAGGTTACATATTTTAATCTTCATCCTCATGACATAAAGTGTATGAGGATGAAGCAATAATCAAAATAGCTTAACATAGTCTTTCTATAATTTTTATGATTTAATAAACATTCAACAATTATCCTAATCATAATTTGGAGCTAAACTTGGCATACTCTGTTTCTTGTATTGGTACCAGATCGTGACAGGTGAGATACGGTAGATAGTATCGAATCCAAACAGCATGTAATTGGTTGGTACCAGACTAGAATAGTTCGTGGACGTTGGTACTAGATCGTGACAGTGAATGATCTACAGGTACCAGATCTGAATGAGAGGTTCTCTTCATACCGGATTCAAACAACAGGTGATCTGGCACATAAGTATTGGATGGCTAGCTGACATAGAAGTCTCAGACTTATCCAAAGGTCAAAGGCTACACGTGGCAATTTTAAACATTTAGTACATGAAATATTTAGTCTCCTAGCTTAATAAACCACAAAATGTATGAATTCAAATACACTTTGCCTTATGACCTTATAAGTGACTGGAGGTAGTGTTCTTTGTCATTTATCCAAGCTTAGGTAGTCCAAAAAGCTATAAATGAGGAGTATAATATGGTAATGGGGATGTCGATTTAGAAGCTCAGCACACTTGTCAATAGATCGCAAGATCCGGGTAAAGTTGTTGTGGAGTTTCAATTGAGAATTGAGACTGTTGAACCTCGAAGGCCCGAAGTGATTCAGAACCGTTGGATCTAGGAGAGACATGGCATAGATGTGTGGACTCTGGGTAAATTCCTGAAGTAATCCTCAATCATCAGATCAAGAGGACACGTGGAAAAAATCTGCATATTTCACATGGAGAGAAAAGTTGAGAGTTGAAAGGTTCAAAGTCTGGAGTTTCAAAGTGATCAACACCATTGATTTCGTGGGATAGGTGTCTGTAGATCATCAACTCTGGGGGATTGTAGTAAGAAAGAGAGTTGGGTCTGATATTTCAAAATCCTGAAGTACGGAGTCATGAAGAGATCACACCCGTTGATTTAGGAGAGGAAAATCTAGTCTGTAGATTGAAAGGCGGATATCTGAGTCGTTGATTCAGATACTATCATCAAGATTGTGAGATTGATGATCCTGTATCATTGCGGGGACAAGAGTTGTGTGGAGTTTAAAATATTGAGAGTGGGCTGCAATCCAAACCGTGGTTTCATCAGGAGGACACGTGGAGGCTTGAGGAGAGTTGCAAGCCCAAAATTAGTTTGACTTCAAACCACTTGTGGCTGAGCCCACAACCACATGGTCATCAACCAAGGTCACATAAACAGAGAGGCTTATCCGAAAAGGAGCTAGCACCTAAAACTCTAAGAGTTTTCGTAGATGTGAAACGAAAGGTTGCAAGTATCATAAAGTCACACCAAAAGGCTGACATGACCTATGTTTGATTTATACATGGGACTTCCAAGGTCCTAAAGAGTTGTTCGTCTCAGATAATCAGAGATCCTTTGACCGAGAGGTTGCACAGACCTATGGGGGATTAGGAGGGCTGCATCAAGTGGTATGAGAGCTTATATTGAGTTTGTTTGTAGAGAACAAACAAAGGAGAAAGGAGACAACTTGATATCAATTGTGGTATCAAGAATTTGATTTTTGTTTGTAGGTGATGCAGTGAAAACATGCCACCCAGAAGGTGTAGAGCGAATGAAAAAATGGAAGAAGAAATGAGGCGATTCTGAATGAGACTATATGCCATGGAAACAACAAAGAGGAGAGCACTAGACACTGGAGATATCAGTGAAGTTGAGAGTGAATAAGAATAAGTCAAAGAAAATGTAGCAGAGGATGTTTCACAAGATTGCTTGATAAAAGATGTTTCAAAGATAGGAGCGAGATCAAGAATAGAGGTACCAATGTATGAAGGCAATTTAGAAGTTGAGGAATTGTTAGATTTAGTATGTTCTATGGACAAATACTTTGATTACGAATATATAGAAGAAGATAAGATGGTGAAGCATGCAGTGACAAGACTAAAAGGTCATGTAGTGCTATGGTGGGATGAACTGCAAGCCAAACGCAGGAGAAATCGTAAGCAGAAAATTAAAAACTAGGATCGGATGGTAGCCAAGATGAAAGAAAAATTTATCCCAAAGGACTATCAAATCAAATTGTTCAGAAGATTTCAAAAGCTAAGACATAAAATATTATCAGTAAAGGAGTACACTCAAGAATTTTACAGACTGAACATCAGGGCTGGAAAGAAATAAAATGAGGATGAAAAGATAGCCAAATATATCAATGGGTTAAGATATGAAATCCAAGAGGAGACCAACATGATGTCAGTTAGTAAAGTCGAGGATGATTATCAAGCAGCCTTGAAATATGAAGAGAAATTGGCCAGGAATAAAAGTCAATGAAGTAGAGGAGGAAACTCAAGCAGAGGTAAGGGAACTACTAGAGAGAAGTTCCAGAAACAGAAGCGTTAAGCTGACAAACAAGATAGTCACCATGAGAAAGGTGGAATTTCTAAGGAAGGACAACATGGTGGAGAAAGTTCATTTTCCATAGGATGAGGAAGAGCCAAAGAATGCATAGTTAGATGCTATACCTATGGAAAGAAAGGACAAAAATCTTGGGAATGTCCTAAGAAAGAAGGAGGAGGTGAAGCACATGTTTTTGAAGCACATAAACATGTGGAATCAGAAGCAACATAAGAAGGAAAGAACCTCATGATGAGGAAGATTATTCTTAAACTAAAGAAGGATATGGAGGAACCAGTTCAACGAACAAGTCTATTCAGAACTGCTTGCAAGACGAAAGACAGAGTTTGCAAGGTGATTATAGACAGTGGGAGAACTGACAATCTAGTATCCACAGAGATGGTGGAGAAATTGGAGCTGAAGACAACTACATTGGTATCATGGTTGCAGAAAGGACATGAAGTAATGGTAAGTCAAAAATGACAAGTTTAATTTAAAATAGGAGGTTATAGGGATGAAATATTATGTGATGTAATTCCTATAGATGTCTGTCATATTTTATTGGGGCGACCATGGCAGTTTGATAGAAAAGTTATTCATGATGGGAGAAATAATACTTATACCTTAGAAAAGAATGGTAGGAAACATATGTTGTTACCAATTGAAGACAAAGAGATAAAGAGGGAAGTTAGTTCAAGCATACTTCTCATGAGTGGGAAGGAACTCTTGAATGAAGTCAAGAAGGAGAAAGAAATGTAGTTTGTTGTAGTGAGGAAGACTAGAGTTATCCTTATGAATACTTTTGTGGAATATTTTCCTATAGAAATCCAAAAACTATTAGAAATATTTGATGATGTAGTAGTGGATGAGTTACCTCACTCATTTCCACCCATTAGGAGTATAAGCCATCATATTGACCTTATTCCAGGAGCTAGTTTACCAAACAAAGCAACTTATAGGTTGACACCTAGAGAGAATGAGGAGGTCAAAAATCAAGTCCGAGAGCTGTTGGATAAAGGTTTAGTCAGGGAAAGGCTAAGCCCATGCGCATTACCAACCGTGTTAAGTCCAAAGAAGGATCGAGGATGGAGAATGTGAACAGATTCCCGAACCATAAACAAAATAACCATTAGGTACAGGTTTCCTTTACCGAGGATGGATGATTTGATGGATTGTTTGAGTGGAGCAAGCTATTTTTACAAGATATATTTGAAGAGTGGATATCATCAAATAATAATGACAGAGGGAGATGAATGGAAAACAACATTCAAGACAAATAAAGGATTGTTTGAATGGCTGGTCATGCAGTTTGGGTTGACAAATGCACCAAGCACATTTATGATATTGATGAATGAAGTGTTGAAAGACTTCATAGAGAAATGTGTCATAGTATATCCGATGACATACTAATCTTCAGTAAGACAAAGGGAGAACACTTAAGACATTTGACATCAGTGATGGAAAATTTGCAACAAGAGAAGTTGTTGATAAATCTGAAGAAAAGTTCTTTTATGAAGAAGGAACTCATATATTTGGGTTTCATGATCTCTTCAAATAAATTGAATATGGATCCAGAAAAGGTGAGAGTAATCAAAGAATGGCCATTTCCAATCAACATATTTGAGGTAAGAAGTTTTCATGGGTTAGTAATTTTGTATAGAAAGTTTATCAGAAATTTCAGTGGTATATGTGCACCCATGATGGACACTGTGAAGAATAAACACAACTCTTTTAAATGAACATAGGAATATGGAAAGAGTTTCAAGGCGTTGAAGGAGAAAATCATAGAAAAACCAATTCTGGTCTTACCAGATTTTGGAAAAACATTTCAAGTGAGATGTAATGCGAGTGGAATAGCTATTGGAGCAGTCTTGAGTCAGGATAATAGGCTAGTTTCTTATTTCAGTGAGAAACTGAATGACGCCAAGAAGAGGTATTCCACATATGACAAATAATTTTATGCAGTGATTCAAGCTTTGAATAAGTGGAGACACTATCTAATTCCCAAAGAATTTGTCTTGTACAATGATAACCAAGCTTTGTAGTTTATTACTAGGCAAGAAACGTTGAATCAAAAACATGCAAAATGGGTAGAAGTTAAACAAAATTTCACTTTTGTTATTAAACATATTGGTGGAACGACTAACAAATTTGCAGATGCTTTGAGAAGAAGGACTTTGATTGTACAGGAATTCCAAGTGGAGACCTTAGGGTTTCAACACCTCAAGGAGATGTATAAAGAAGACACAGATTTGAAGGAAGCTTATGAGGCATGAAATAATTCTTTATTGGGAGATAGAAGCCCGTGGACTGAATATTTGATGCAGGATGGATTATTGTTCAAGGTAAGCCGATTGTGACCTCTATGCTCAATGAGAAATAATTTTCTAAAGGAGAGACACATCGGAGGTTTAGCTGGACATTTTGGTCATGATAAGACATTTGCACAACTGAGTAATTCGTATTATTGGTCGAGCATGATAGAAGAGGTGAAAGAGTTTGTGAAAAAATGCTGAATTTGTCAATATGCAAAAGGAAGACAACAAACATTGGTTTGTATCATCCATTACCAATTCTAGAAAGGTCATGGGATGCAATCAATATGGATTTTGTTTTGGGATTGCCTAGAACTAAAAAAGGGAGCGATTCCATATTTTTTGTGGTGGACAGATTTTCAAAAATGGCACATTTCATACCCTTACAGAAGAAAAATGATGCTACACACATAGCCAATTTGTTTTTCAAATAAGTAGTGAGACTACATGGATTGTCGAGGAGCATAGTCTCAGACAGGGACACGAAATTTGTAGGACACTTTTGGAGGAATCTATGGAAAAGGCTTGGGATGAACTTGTACTTTAGTTCAACATATCACCCTCAGACATATGGACATACTGAAGTAGTAAATAGGATTCTGGGAAAATTTTTAAGAAGTGTAGTCACTGAGAAAGGTCGTCAATGGGATCAGATTCTGGCACAAGCAGAATTTGCATTCAACAATTTAGTGAACAGGAGCACAGGGAAAGTCCATTTGAAATTGTGTATGGTATACAACCAAGAGGGATTACAGAGTTGAGAGATCTGAATCAAGATGAGTTTAGAAGTGTTGGAGCAGAGGATTTTGTAGCAGAAATGCATAAACTCCATGATAGAGTCAGAGAACAACTACAGAACAACAACCATAAATACAAGAGAAGAGTTGATCAAAAGAGGAGAGAATTTAAATTCGAGGTTGGAGATGAAGTTTTAGCTCATTTGAGAAATGAAATGTTTCCAAGGGGAACGTATAACAAGTTGAAGATGAAGAAGATAGGACCATGTAGGATTCTCAGAAAATTCACAACCAATGCTTATGAAATTGAGTTGCCAGACAATGTTGGGATATCTCAGATATTCAATGTTCCAGACCTGTATCCTTACAGGAGAGATGAGGCAGAAGAATCAGATGAACAGAAAAAAGTTAAGTGGGAAGAACAATTACCCACAACAGAAAAACCTCAGATGGAGAAAATCATTGAACAGAGAGATGGAAATAAGACCAGGAGGAAGACATATCCTAAATATTTAGTGAAGTGGAAAGATCATCCAATGGAAGATGCAAGTTGGGTTACAGAACCTGATATTTTGAAGCATGGAAAGATAGTGCAGGAGCTCATGGACATGAGTCCATGAAAATTTTAACCAGAGGAGTATGATGCAGGAGCATCACCTTCAAAGTCAAAATGCAAGAGTGGAGGAAAAGGAACGACATCTCAACAAATGACAGAATTTCAAATAAAAAATTAACTTATAATTAAATCGAGTTGCTGAGATATTTTGTAAACAACATTTTAAAAACGTAAATTGTTTGTAAATTCATGAAGGACTGTAAGGGATCGCAGATATTGAGTGTTGACTCTTATCTGGCAATAAATTTTATTTATTGTAATAGGATGGAGTAGGTAACTGCTAAGAGTTTAAGAGGATAGGTTACAGACAAGACGAAGAGCTTGTGGAGCCGATCCATAGATAGTTTTCATCATTACATTGTAAGAAAAGGTGGTAATATCAGGAGATAGATATAGATATGAATATAACATAATAGAGTAGAAGAAACATTATGTAATTTGTTTTCATGAAGGAATAGAACATGTATAATTGTCCCAAATCCTTGGACTATGTTCATTTGATGTATGGATGAATGAATGTTATATTCTTTGTGTGTGCTTTATTCCATTTTCGTTGATGTGTGTTTGTTCAAGAAGTGTTAATATGAATTTGTGACGAATCTGGATGAGTTTCAATTGTTTCTCTTCTAACATTCATATGCAAGGTGTGCATCTTGAACACAAGGAGTGTGTTGACTGAGTCTCGTAGTGACTTGGAGAGTTTCAGAGAGAACGAAGGAAACTTAGACAAGATGCAAGGTGTGCACAACATTGAGAAATGACCAAGCATCGAAGAACTCAGAGCAAAGAAGGCCAGGTGGGCGAGAAGAATTTCTTTTCAAGAAATCCTTCAAATTGAGTTATCGAAATATCGGTAACACAAGGTGTCCATGGGAAATTGAAATCCTCTTAAGGATAAAGCTCAGAAGTGATAACACTTTTCTTAAATGTTAACGAGATCCAAGAGTCGGACTCATAGGAGGAGAAAAGGTTCTAAGCCTTTGAACACTTAGAAAACCTTCTAAGTCACAGAGGTATCAGAAGTTTAGGAGAGAGGAGCGACAATGGCCATTGGATCATGGTGTAATAGATCAACATCCATCTGATCAGGGTAAGGTGCAAGATCCTTAGCACTTCACACACCAAGGAGAGAGAAAACTCACAAGAGTTGAGAACTGAGATTTCGGAAGCCCAAAGAGACGAAAACCCAAAGTAGAATCTTAGTCGTCTAAACGCAGGAACAAATCTAAGTCGTCAGATTGTTTGGGTAAACTTCAAGCGTCGGATTGCTAGAGTAGGTCTAAGCCATCAGATATTGTGATTCTAAGCAGAGGCAAGTGAAAATTGGGATTTACCAAGCACAAAGAGCCAAAGAGCCGAAGCGAATCTGGATCATTGGATCCAGGAGGAAATATGTCGACAGGTCAAAAGATCCAAAGGAAGGTGAAGGTCGAAATGTTGAAAACACTCGAATCCCAAAGAGCTGAAGAGCGGAGAGTCATCGATCTATAGGTGGACACTTGTCAACAGATCGCGAGCTCCGGGTAAATTTGTTGTGGAGTTTCAGTTGAGAACTGAGACTGTTGAACCCCGAAGGCCCGAAGTGATTCAAAACTATCAGATCTAGGAGAGATTTGGCATAGATTCGTACACTTCGGGTAAAGTCCCAAAGTGATCCTCGATCATCAGATCACGAGGACATGTGACATAAATCTGCATACTTTGAGGGAAGAGAAAATTTGAGAGTTGAAAGGTCCAAAGTCCAGTGCTCCGAAGTGATCAAGACCATTGATTTCATGGGACAGGTGTCCACAGATCATGAAATCTGGAGGATTGTAGTACGTAAGAGAGATGGGTTTGATATTTCAAAATCTAGAAGTTCAGATTCACAATGAGATCACACTCGTTGATTTGGGAGAGGCAGATCCAGTTCGTAGATTGAAAGGCGCAGATCTGAACCGTCGATTCAGATACTATCATCAATATCATGAGATCGATGATCCCATAGCATTGTGGGGACAAGAGTTGCATGGAGTTTAAAATATTGAGGGTAGGGCGCAATCCAAACCATGGTTTCATCAAGAGGACACTTGGAGGCTTGAGGAGAGTTGCGGGCCCAAAAGTAGTTTGACTTCAAGTCGCTTGTGGCCAAGCCAGCAACTATGTGGTCATCGCCCAAGGTCACATCAAGAGAGAGAATTATACAAAATGATCTAGCGCCCAAAACTCCTAGAGTTTTTTCAGATGTGAAAAGAAAGGTCGCGGGTATCATAAAACTGCACCAGAAGGCCGAAAGGACCTGAGTTTGATTTATACATGGGACTACCAAGGTCCTAAAGAGTCATTCGACTCAGAGAATTAGAGATCCTTTGATCAGGAGGTCGCACAACCCTACGGGGGAGTAGGGGGGATGCATCAGAAGGTGAAGTAAAGTAGGTTGAAATTCAAGGGAGGATAAATTCTTTTGATGATGCTTTCTAAGGTATGTTATTTATAGGTCATCTCACCATTTTTCGCAATAACATTTTTTCTAGAATTATTCAGAGCGTGAAATTAGGAGGCCATTGAGGAAACATATTGAATTATCTTTGGTACGAATTTTAGCTTCTGGTTCATTGTGTTCTTGGCGATATACTCCGTGGAAAATAGGGTTTGTGGCTAGTCCTTAAACTAGTCTAAAATAGGTGTTTCCGGTAAAACATCATAACTTCTTCATAACAGATCCAAATTCAGTAAGAGAAAATGTGTTGGTTATAGTATAGTTTGTAGTATTCTGTGTAAAATTTTTATATCCATACAAAAAATATTCTTTGTGGGGCACTCTTTACAAGTTCACTCTCTAGAATAAGCCAGAATTCAACAAGGCATGTCATTTTTTCTATAACTCCTTTTTTGAGATGTTCCAAGTAGTGACACATGAAGGAATTGCATAAAACACATTGAAGAACATTGTGTACTATTTTTCATATATTTATTCATTACAGGTACATAGTTATGTTAGGATATTTAGACACTTAGGAGTTAGTTAAGATCTACTTGGTCTAATATGTCGTTAGGTAAAAGTGTGTTTCTTTAGTATGCATTAGTATGCATTTGTAGTTAGGCAATCCGACGGTCACGATATGTTCCCGACATAGAGTGATCCGACGGTTCATACTCTCCTCGATCTTAACGGCCTTTGATCCGTGGCTTAACACCCGATTGGTCCATGATCTCTATTTAAAGAGCATGGAGGGTCATTTGCCGATGATCGATTGTGAGAAACCCT
>ML794618.1:856425-873678 GCA_009831015.1 Picea engelmannii
GAGGGCCTAGGGCCATTCCGACAGTTGGGTTTTGTTTGCAGGGGCATGACCATCAGTTTGAGGGATTTTCTGGAGGGTTATCATCATTCTACATTTGTCTGCAAATTGGGACGTCTCAGAGCCATAGGGGACATCCTGTGATTTAGTAAAACTCATATCTAGGGAGATCTGCTTGAGATCTGAGCCTGAAACTCCTCCCACGGGATTCTCATAGCCCGATCTATATTCTTGGAGAGTTTCATAGCATTTGTAGGTCTCCTTCATCAGGGCCGAACCTGCTAGGGTTTCAGTCATCTAGTGGGGCGCACCATTTAGTGGAGATTTCAGATCTACAACGATTAAGAGGGATCTTGGAGATTCAGGCATCTGGGTTGTTCTTACCATCACCCGATCTATATTCTTGGAGAGTTTCAGATCATTTGGAGATCCCCTTCATTAGGGTCAAACCAGCTAGGGTTTCAGTCATCTAGTGGGGCACACCATTCAGTGGAGAATTCAGATCTACAGAGTTCGAGAGTGGATTTGGGAATTTGGACATCTGGGTTTTTCTTGCAGTTGCCGGATCTATCATTTGGCATATTCCTCGGGATGATTGGACACTTTTGGTAGCAGGGAAGAATTATTCAGGGCTTCAACATTCTAGCAGGACATGGCACTTTCCAGCTTGGAAGTTGAGCATTAGTACAACTCATATCTGCTTGATTTAGTCTTCATTATATATCCAGCCTTTGGAGGCTCATTTTGTATTGTCGGGAGCATTTTGTAGAAGCTCATATCTATTGCTTGTACGGCCATCTGAGGTTTATGCCAGATCGACCATCTATTGTATTGATCTTACATTGCTCATAATAAAAAGGTCAGATCTTTTCTTGTGCTTCTACATCTTGAATATATTGTGATCTCCATGTGTTGATGAATCTTGTTTACACTTAAAAACTCAATAAATTAGTAGTAGTTAGTGATTCCAAGAAAGAATTTGGCTTGGGATCATTACACAACCATACTATCAATTTTTGCGGTCGATGATTTCTTCAAATTTTTGACTTTCTATTCAAATTGATCTCTTCTCATGATCATTAAATTTTATATTAAGCTTGGATCTAAAACTTCAATAGTTGTTCCCGCAATATCCAAACCAATAATATTTGAGTATGCTTCAGTATTTTTCATGACATTTCTTTTAATTGATTTAAAAACACCTTTAATGTATTAATTTTTTCCATCCAACATGCCTTTAATTGTTCCAAACAACTCTTGGAAGGAAAATCTTCCTGTTTTCTCCTATGATCCATCATTTCTGAGACTTTTGTATAAACACAACAAATCCATCTGTAAAGAATCCTTCACCATTCTTCAAATATGCATTTAAGTATTATTTAGTCTTTTGAATTCTGAGCCTGAGAGTAGAAACAAATTTTGCCAGGTCCCATAAATATAGAATACACGACATTCTTTTCTTTATATTATCTTCAACAAAGTGTCAAGTAGCAATGATTAAGCTTGAAATTCCTTTTAATCTTAGATTTGACTCTGGATTTCCTTGAAGAGTTCTATCAGGTTGTATCATGGCGACTAGGGTATCCAATATGGGTGGGGGAATGAGATTTTCCTCCAATTATTTGACTCTCTCCTTAAGCCTAAGATTTTCCTCTTCCATATTAATTATTAAAACGTCCAATGCATCCCATGTGACCCTATGAATTGAGGATAATTTTGATGACAACATGTTTTTAGTATCAATGGCGGACCACGACCTTCCCTTCTTATTCTTTGAGGTTTTTTCAAAGGTCAATTTCTTTGAAGACTTATCAAATAAAACATTATGTACAGAAAATGTCTCTTCATCATAAAAAACTTCATCTTGAACAATCAATGCATTGGATTGTACATTTTCTTAGGTGTGTGATTCTTCATCTGGAAACTAGATATTTCCAATGTAAACACCTAAATACATATCATCAAGCAAAATATCATTTCTAGGTGCATTTTGTTCTTCTCACTTTTGTTGAGAATTAACCCTTTTCATTTTCATTGTTAATTTATGGGGTTCTTCTCAACTTCCTTGAGGAGGATTTCTTTCTCCATCATCACCTAAATTATTACTTGAGGGTTTTCTTTGTTGGGACATTGTAGGTTGAGTATTTACTTTAGGAAAAATACTTATGTTGGAAACAACAAGTGGCTAATCATTTATTTCACTTGAGATTTTCCCTCTTTGATCTGGATTATTTTCGACATGAAATGAGAGCGGAGATATAATAAAGAAATGCAAAGAGATATCACATATATTCAATAATATAACATAAATGTATCAGAGATGCAACCATAAACATATATATACAGTAATACGTGATTTATATTAATGAAAGAAATGTATAAAGACGGTAAAAATACAGAGTGAAAGAGTCGCTAGAATGGTGGCAAATTATCTCTGAGAAGAGATGTGATGGCTACTCGCATTCGCAAGAAGATGGTTACAATGAGCCTCCCAAGGCCTTTTTACAATAAACAAGAATGCCAAAAACCATAGACATCCAAAAACCTAACCCTAGGAGATGAAGCACCAAAAGTCACGTGGGTCCCGTTTGGGTAAGTGAGTACATCAACTTCCCGGGGTCGTAACTTTTGCACACAATCTCCATTTTAGGCATGTGATAGCTCGTTGAAAGGTATTGTTGAGGAGATTCATTTTTGGGTCTCAATTATGCCTTCGACTATCATTTATAACCTCTATCTCGAAAAACCATCATTTGGGCCCTCAAAATAGAGGTTATAAATGATAGTCGAGATAGAGGTTATAAATGATAGTCGAAGGCATGATAGTCGAGATAGAGGTTATAAATGGCCCCTAAAGTTAAAAGATGCTAAAAATAGTAAATTGCCAAAATTGCCAGAAAACTATTTTGAGCCAGTCGGAAAAGGTGGGTGGCCACCAATATCCACCTGGATCACTCTTTTCTTATAATGTTATGTATTTCTCACAATTTTTTGTATGTCACCATAGTTTTTATCAACAACTTGAATAGAAGGGTCATGACTATCACCCTCTTCCTCCCTAAATGTGAGTGTAGTGATTATTTTGGGGTTGAGCCCAACTGATACCGTGTGATGATAAAAAATATTGTTAGGGTCAAACCCTTTGATTTTTTCTGTAAACTTCAAATTAAACTAGTCAAAGTAAGAGGCATATTCATCAATTTTGGGAATTCCTCTCCAGAGAATTTCACCAACTTTCTAAGGAAGAGGAACAAACTATTTTTTCCTTCTTTCATAAAAGGAATGAAACCATAACTTATACTACCTCGCCACCTCTATGATAAATAAATTGTCTGACACATAATAAGGGAGAAATATAGGCTTTTCATGAGAACATAAAATCCTAAGGATGTTGTAATTATCCATTTTCTCCAGAATTTTCTTTTTATTCAAAAAGGTGGATGCTTCGAAATCCTGGAAGCATCTTCTCCAAAGAGTAATTTCTTAAATTCAAACAAAAAATCATTTAAAACTTCACAAAAATAATGGATAACTTTATGCCTCCATAGAGCTTAATACCACATAGTCACAGGGTTGGTTTTTGAGTTTACCCTTTTTCCAACACTCAAACCTTTAAAAATATGATAGTCTGTGATAGAAAATATAAGATAATATGTCATATAGAACTTTTTCTCACTTCTGAAATTCATCAATTGTGCATAAATTTCATTTGATATGATCTAATCGAAAAATAACATTCTCATGAATTGTAAAATGTAAAATATATAGTTCCATCCAGGGAATAGTCGTCGTAGAATCCTAGCCGGTAAATATAGTAGGACTAACATGGACTCTGGATAATTATTTTTGCATTGTAGTAGGATCTTGTAAATATTCCTGCAAGAGCTCCATTCCATTATTTTTCCCTCTAAGAAAATATTTGGCTTCTTCTCCTTTGTATGTTAAGTTCAACTCTGGTAGCTTTAACATGTTTTTGAAAACTGAAGGAACCAATGAAACAGGGGAGCCCCTTTGTAGTCGAATTTTTTTTTTATCTAGAAAAATTTATCAATACATCAAGTGACAATCTCTTTGCATTCGAAAACCTTAGGGAAACAACCGCTGAGAGCTATTCCTGATGTCCAAACCTTATTATTATCTTTATTTGAAAATTTTGAATAATACAAATATTCCCTCGACCAGTGGTAATTGTGATCTTATCTAGCGAATAGATTCAAGGTATCACCACAAAAATGTTGTTTTCTTTCGACCATCTTCAACAAGTTGACATGATTCTCTGTAATTCCTCTTAGAAAAATGAAATAATCTTTACGTTATATCCTTGATGAGAGAATTAACCTAAAATAAATGTGATTTTACCTCGATAGAAACATCATTAATAACAACCTTTTCTCAATTCAATTTAGTTGTTGATTTGTATAATTGGTATTTAATATGACTCAAGAACTATGAAAGAGAAAGTACATGTCATAGTGGGGAGTTAGAGTGGAGGAAATCAAATGAGAAGGCGAGTCTGAGAGTTCGTGAGTCTGTGCATTTGTGATTCTATGAGTCCGCCAGTCCATCATGAGAAGAAAAATGGCTAGGTATTGATACTTGTTGGGTGGACTTGTAAATATGGGGAGATACAAATAAAATAAATTATGAGCCCGCGAGTCTGTGAATGAAAATAAAACTAACCGTTGGAAATATTTTTAAGGAATAAAAGTGATAGATCATGAGTCCACGAGTCCACCAACCTGTGGATATAACAAAATGACATAGGTATGAAAAAACATAAGTCATGGAGGTAAGACATGACAATGAAAATTACTGGGAGGGAAACATGCTTAGAAAAAAATATAAGTGCACAATAATGAAAAAGAAAGAAGGACTTATGAGGTTCAAAAATTTTAAAAACCACATGCTCTCCCACTTTTAATTCTCTACGTGTTATTCATTTATTGACATAACTCTTCTACCCATCTTGCACAACTTTCAAACTATGCCTAATATTTACCATCTAATCTTCCATTTCCTTTAACAATTCTGGCCCAATAACAACTCTATCTATTGGGTTATCCTAGCTTATTGGCGTGTTACATTTTCTTCCATACAAGTCTTCAAACAGGCTCATCTTCAATTATTCATGATACCTAGTTTTGTAAGCAAATTAAACTAAATGGAGATATTCCTTCCACTTAGAAGGCTTGTTCATTACATAAATTCTCAGCGTATATTCAATTATCTGAATAATCCTGTATGTCTGTCCATCTGAATATCATTGATATGTTGTAATGAAATTTAAATTAGTCCCAAATCCTTTAAAAATCCCTTCCAAAAGTTGGAAGTGAACTTTGGATATCGGTCTAACACTATTTCCTTAGGCACACCATGTAGCCTAGGAATCTCTTTCATATAAATTTATACAATATTGACTACCTTATGAGTTACTTTTACCAGAGTGAAATGTGAAGATTTTGTAATCTTTTCCACCACTACCATGACAGAATCATATTTCCTTGATGTTCTTGAAAACTTGGTGATAGAATTTATTGTAACGAATTCCCATTTCCATTTAGGAATGGGAAATGGATGTATAAATCTAGTTGTATATATGTGATCAACCTTTACCTTCTGACATTCCATGCATCTGGCTAAATAATTGGTCACATATCTCTTCATATTGGGCTAAAAATACTAGCCTCTGACAACTATACTCGTTTTATGGTATCCTAGGTGTTTAGTGTATGGAACATTGTGCATCTCTTTTAGAACTAAATTTCTCAATTTCAGTGAATTGGGAACATAAACTATGTTTCTGAACAAGAGGATTTCGTCCTCTTCTATTTTGTAATATTTATATTTATATTATACAGTATTACGTTGCAAGTTTCCTTTAACTTGTACATAATGTTGGTATGTTGTTACAACCTATAAAATTATGTATTTTAAATCTGTACTACACATACTAATGGATACAACATGCATTTCATGCACCCTTATTCTTAGTGCATTAACCACTTTATTCTCTTTTCCCTTGGTTTGTTTGATGTCAAAGTCATATTCGTTGAGAAATTCCAGCCATATAATTTGTCTATCATTTATGTTGGCTATTCAAACAACTATTTCAGACCACTATGATCTGTCCTCAATTGAATATTCTTCCCATGACATAATGTCTACACATTTTTTAGTCATGTAATATGGCTTCCAACTCTAAGTCATGCGTAGCATAATTTATTCCATGCTTCTACAATTTTTGTTGACTCATAACAAATTACGCTCCCATTTTGGGTAAGGACTCCACCAGGCCCTTCCTTACATGCATGTGTGCACACAAAAACATATTCATATGGATTTTCAGCCTTTAAAATAGGTGTACCAGTTAACAAGTCCTTCAAGTGCTAGAAACTTTCTTCACACTTGATGTTCCATTCAAATTTCACTCCTTTCTTTTGCAAGGATGTTATTGGGCGTGCAATATTGGAGAATCCTACAATGAGTTTCCGGTAGTAACAAGATAAACCCATAAATGATATAACCTCTAAAAATTTGTCAGTGTTTTCTAACTCTTGATTGCTTCACTTGTTTCCAGATCCACTGCTATACCATCTTCTAAAACAATGTGACCCAAATAATGGATCTGCTTTTGATAAAAAGTGTACTTTATCAACTTGGTATACAATTGGTGCTCTCTCAACACATGAAGCACCATTCTCAAATGTTGTTCACAGTCCTCTTCTATCTTGGAATATATAAAAATATCATCCAATAACACAATAAAAAAATTGTCCATGTAATCTATGAACACTCCTTTCATCAAACACATAAAGGTGGCAGGTAAATTTGTTAAGCCAAATGGCACCACCACAAACTCATAATGGCCATACCTTCTCCTAAATTATTTATTGATGGTATGTTATTCTTTGATCCTTACTTGATGATAACTTTATCTCAAATCAATCTTGGAAAACATCTTTTCTCCTTTCAGTTGATAAAAAAGGTCATCGATCCTTATCAAAGGATATATACTTGTTCTTGGTTGTAACCTTGTTCAATTGTTTCAATTTGATACACAACATGAGAGTTCCATCCTTTTTCTTCACAAAAAGGATTCCCCCCCCCAATGAGAAAAATTAGGGCATATGTGCACCTTCTTCAACAACTCTTCTAGCTGCATTTGCAATTCTTTCAGTTTTGGTGTGCTCATTTTGTAGGGACTTTTGGACACTAGGGAAGCTCCATGCATTAAGTCAATAGAGAAATCAATGTCTCTCTTTGGTGGAAATCCTGGAAATTCCCCAAATACATCTTTATATTTCTTCAAGACTGGATAATATTCAATGCTTGGCTCCATATCCTTCATTGGATCTTCCCATATGGGCTGCATATATTTGGCACTATTTTCTAAAAAATATTTTCAGTTGCAATGTTGAAATATCTCTAATAGATATATGCCTTGGAATACCTTGAACTCTCCTTGAATTTCCTTCTTCACTAAGACATGTGAAATCCTTATTGTAAAAATCTAAGACAATACGATGCTTTTCTATCCAATCCATACCAATCAAGCAATCATAGGACCCGAGTGGTATGATGTTTAAATATGTTTTAGTGTTGACTCCATTATATTTACTGGGAAATATTTAACAATATCATTGATTCTTCTCTTGGTTCTAGTAGCTATATGAACTAACCAATACTTTTCATGCTAACATTTTCTCAATTTAATTCTTTCAACTAGATTTGGATCTATATAGCTATGACTAGAACCATAATCAATCAAAATAGTTATGGGTTGATAATCAATCTTACCTTCCACCTTAATCATTTCGATTTGATATTATTCTTGTCTATTATCCAAGTCTACATAAATCCTCAGCATGCTTCTACCCATGTCCTCCATTGTATAATCCTTCTTGATGTTATGCATAGTCCTCATCCTATCTCTTGAGTGAGAACAATCCTTATACATGTGATCCTCCTCTCATCACCAACACTTTATGGGATGTTTTCTTGGCCTTTTCCCCAAAGAATCTGTCATTTTATACTCACCTTGAGCTAACTTCCTTTGCTAATATGATGATATTTTTTCCTAATGAAAGGTGGCTTGAATCATTTATTCCTCTTATCCAAATCGCCTTTCTTCTTATCATCCTAGGACTTTTGGAAATATGGCCATCATTTTTCTGCTCATACAAATACTTAGATTTTCGTACAACTTCTTCCAAGGTCTCGAGTTCATTGAACTAAATTTTGTCCTTGTAGAATGTTTTTATGCTAGTGGTAGCATCTGAAAAGCATTTGTGCATAGGTCTATGTGTCTAGACGTGTGGAAATCATCCAAACCCTTCTACTCTTGACTTTACTTTAATTAAAGGAATTATTAAAGTAAATTATTTTTATTAATTAATTATGTAATTATTTAATTGAGTTATTTAAGGAAAGTGATAAAAGTATTTAATATGTTTCTAAATCTCAAGTGGGTGCGAGAAGTAATCTCAAACATCAATAAATTTGGAGATTAGAAATAGATTATAACTCACCATTATAAAAGCAAGGTTAGGGTGAAGGTAGAGGAAACTTTTGACTTGACAAGCATTGAGGGAGTTGACACATAGTATCGGGTCATGAAGAAATATGATTCAATGTCTTAAATAGGTGGGGAAGGAATTCCATTTAGATACTAGGTCAAGGAGAAGAGAGAAAGAAGGATCACGCAAGTGGGTTTTAGTCACAGGAATTCATAGGAGAGTGTCGTGTCATACAAAGCTTGTAGTACAAATTTTATGTACATGTATGTGGGTCTCATGATATGGATTTTATGAGAAGAATGAAATTACTACAACTTATTAACAGATGCTTAACAAAGAATATCAGAGATGCAATAAAACTAGTTTTCTATTCAATAAGAAAATAAGTTGGAACTGTAAAATGCAGTGGAAAACAAGCTTGCTAGAATGGTGGCAGCTTATCTCTGAGAAGAGCTGTGACGCCTGTGCTTATTCGCAAGAATATGATTATAATGAGGATATAAAGGAATTTTTACAATAAACAAGAGTTTCAAAAACCTTAGACATCCAAAAACCTAATCCTAGGAGATGAAGCGCGAAAAGTCATGTTGACCCCGTTTGGGTAAGTCAGTACATCAATTTCTCGGGGTCGTAACTTTTGCATATGATCTTAGTTTTAGGCATACGATAGCCCATTGGAAATATCTATCTAAGGACTACAACAGTTGATGAAAATTTCATGATAAATTTTTTTGATTAGCAAGATACCCAAAAAAACATCGTTCATGACCTCAAAATGGCTCCGGAAGTTTAGGACCCGAAAAACTGCTAAAAACAGTAAATTACCAAAATTGCTAGAAAGTTGTTTTGTGTTGGCTGGAAAAAGGTGGCTGACCACTGATATCCACCTGGATCAATCCTCCCTCCTTAGGAAGCAATGGTATCCATTGCGTTGAGTCCCCCCAACAGATGAGGAAATTTTTGTTGAATTTGGCCCCGAGTGAGCCACTTGCCTTGGTGTAGTAGCTGCCCTGCTTTGACAACTCGATAAAGTTGGATCCTTTGTTGTCGAATGATCTTGATTTTTGTGTCCACAATATGATCACTGGATGCCTGTTGTATGCATTTGAGGTTGATCTATGTTGGTGTCAATTTCTTTGCTACATCTGAGGTGTCCAATAATGGTGGGAAATATGACCGAAGGAGGTCCATGTTGAACATTGGGTGTAGGCCAAGGAAAGGAGGAATGTTGAGCTCAAAAGACTTATCCTCCATAGCCTTGGTGATGGTGTACGACCCATAATGGAGTGTGTGAAGCTTCTGATGGGGTCCTATAAGGCATTCTTTCTGCAAGTGCAACCAAACTTTGTTGCCCACCTGAAAATTATGTGGCACCCAATATTGATCATGGCACTTCTTGTAATTGTCATTGGACTTCTGTAGGATATCTTGAACCTGTTGGTAGATGTGTTGGATCCGCTTAATGAACCATGTGGCTTTGTTATATTTAGTTGGAGTAGGAGATGAGTCGGTCGAGGTGACCACAAGGGGAAGTGAAACATCTATGGGACCCAATGGTTGGAATCCCAACCCCACCTAAAAGGATGTTAAGCCCTAAATAGTGGCTCATTACCCCTTAATTGGGACATATTATATTAGTAATGCTATTTTATTTATTTCGGCTTTAGTCCATTAGTTGTAATTATACCTCCTAGTCTCCTATATATACCAAGGAGACATTTTCATTTGGAATCATCTTGTAATTGAACATTTATGTGGGCATAAGGAGGTTTCCCCCTCGAAGAGTATTATTATTTGAATTTATCTCTTTTTCAAGGTGTTGAGTACTCATTCTGAGGTTTTTCTATGCTATATTGATATTTGGTTCCTAACATATGGTATCAGAGCTCAAGGTCTTGGGGTTTCATTGCTACATCTGAGACATATTGGAATTTTCTCTATAAATGTTTTCTACAAAAATTCAGAAGGAAGGACTTGGAGGATATTTATTAGATGGATCAAGGTACATTGGGTTAAAATTTGAGCTCTGGATTCATTATACTTTCGAAGATAAAACCTTTCTAAGATAGGGTTCTTGAATCATCCTGAATTGAGTCATTGCAGAATTTTCACTATAAAATTATTTCTGTAATGTTTCAGACCCTAAACTCCAGATAAATTCATAGAAATTAGTAAGGTATATGTGGTAACAATTTCAGTTTCTAGGTCATCTTACATTTGTATATACACCCTGTGGAATATAGGGTATCTGACTAGTCCTATTGACTAGTCTCAAGAAGGTGTTTTGGGTAAAACAATCATAACTTCTTCCAAGTGTATCCAAATTAAGTGAGACTAGCTGCATTGGATAGTGGACATACTGTATTAGTTCTGGTATGAGTTTCAAAATTTTATATCAATTATTTTGTGCAGGGCACGCTATACAAGTGAGATCACCTAGAAAGGATAAAAATCAGCAAGTTGTGGGGAAGTTACCATAAATTCCACTTGGCACATCCAATTTTGTTCAGACCTATGGCATTGCATATAAGAAATATCAAAGAACTACAAAAAAAAAAATTCATACTCAGAAGGGCCAAAATTTTGGAGATACAATAAAAGGAAGATTGTATAGAAGAACCACCTCAAAATCAAGGATTCAAGTGATACTTGGTCAAAATGCCACCCAAAAAGGGAACTTCTACACCAAATAAGCCTCCAGACAGTTCTACTTCGACTCTTGATAAAGGTGAAGAAATGCATAGGGAAATAAATGATTTACAAAAGAAGATAGTAACAAAATATGAACTACAAGAGATGGAAGCTAAGTTGGAGGCAAAGATGGATGGTTTAAAAGAAGAGATCATGGAAGGATTGAAAAAATTTGTAATAGAGAGGACACTTGAAAGTGAAAACATATCCCATGAAATTCATGATGAAGACACAAGGACAGTGAATCAAGAATGGAGAAACTCTAACTTTGGATTGAAGACCAACCACGTTCCTAAGATCGATATGAGGAAGTTTGATGGCAAGGACCCTATCACATGGATACTTCATATGGAGCAATTTTTTAATCTACATAATGTGCCACATACACAAAAGGTACGAATTGCTTCTTTATATTTAGAACCCAATCAATTTGTATGGTATAGATGGATTTGTTCTCACAAATCACTCGTCACTTGGACAATTTTCACGAAAGAAATGATAGCACATTATGAGGATACAAGGAGAAATACCTTCTTTAGCCAATTGATAAATATTGAGAAAAAGGGTTCAGTTACATATTACATTGAAAAATTCCAAAGACTGAATATAAAGGTAACATATATTCCAGATGAGAACTTGATTGATGTATTCATAGGAACTTTAAGAGATAACATTCAACAAGAGTTTCTCCTTTGGGAACCCAAATCATTGGAGAATGCATTTAGGGTGGAAAGAAATGTTGAAAGTAAAAATATGAATATGGCTACTACAAGGACCAATCCTAACATCTATAGAGAGAATAATCCTCCTTCTTCTAAAACACCTCAACCTACAAGGTTGACACCTCAACAATTGGAGGAAAGAAAAGAAAAAGGATTATGCTTTAATTGTGACAACAAGTACAGTAAGGGACATAAGTGTGGTGAGAATAAATTATTCTACATAGATTGTGAAGAGGAAGAAGAAGAAGAACCATCTCAAGATGGAAACGTAGAAGCAATTTTGTATGAAGAGTTGATTCCCACGATATTTTGTAATGCATTGGCTGGAATTAGCACTCCTCAAATCCTCAATATCAAAGGATATATCAAAAATAAAAAGGTAATAGTCCTAATTGATTATGGCAATACCCATAATTTCATTCACTATAAATTAGCCAAAGATCTCAATTTCTTTATATATCCAGCACTAGAGTTTCAAGTAATGATTGCAGATGGAGGAACTATCAATTTCTTAGGAAAATGCAATAAGATCAATCTTACTATGGGGGAATATGTAATGAATAGTCCAATGATTTCTATACCCATGGGTGGTGCTGATGTTGCACTAGGAATCCAATGGTTACAATCATTAGGAACAATGGCTTTTAATCTTCAAGAAATTTTCATGAAATTTTCATTGAAAGGAAAATAAATTGAGTTAAAAGGTATCATAGGGAAACCCGGTAAGGTGATAAGCTCTAATGGCATGGAAAAATTATTGAAAAAGGGGCATCAAGGTGTTATTGCACAACTATGCTCAATATATGTTCAAATATCTAAGCCATCTATTCCTCTAGATCTCCAAGGGATCATTGATAAGCATTCCAAAGTATTTGAATATACTCCCAAAGGTCTTCCACCCACTTGAAATCATGATCATGATATTCACCTAATTCCTAGGAGTGTTCCTCCTAACATCAGTCCATACAGATACCCTTATGCCCAGAAGAGTGAAATTGAGCGCATGGTTGAAGAAATGTTAGAGGTTGGCATTATTAGACCTAGCCAAAGTTCTTACTCTGCACCAGTGGTAATGGTATTCAAGAAATATGGCTCATGGCGTATGTGTCTAGATTATAGAGAGATCAACAAGATCACTATTAAAGATAAGTTTCCCATTCCTGTCATTGATGAATTGTTATATGAACTACATGGAGAAATCTATTTCATAAAGTTGGATCTTCGTTCAGGGTATCATCAGATTAGAACGAAGGAAGAAGATATCCCAAAAACAACATTATGAATTCATGAAGGCCATTATGAATTTTTGGTCATGCCTTTTGGCCTTGAAAATGCACCTTCCACAATACAAGGGTTTATGAATTCCATTTTCAAGCCCTTCCTTCGAAAATTTGTTTTGGTATTTTTTGATGACATGTTGACAAGGTGCTACAACTACTAAAGGAGCAACAACTACATGAAAAACCATCCAAATGTTTCTTTGGAGTGAAGGAGGTAGAGTATTTGGGTCATATTGTATCTCATGAAGGTGTCAAGGTAGACCCTAACAAGATTAAGGCCATGATGGACTAGCCGATTCCCAAAACATTGAATAATATTAGAGGATTTTTGGGTTTGATAGGTTACTACCGCATGTTTGTTCGACACTATGGAAGAATAAAGACACCTTTAATGACACTAACTAATAAGGATGCATTTTCATGGACTCCAGAGGCAACTAAAGCTTTTGAACAACTTAAAGAGGTGATGTGCGAAGCTCCTGTCTTGACCACTCCAAAATTCACAAAACCTTTATTGTGGAATGTGATGACTTGGGAAATGTAATTGGTGTTTTCCTAATGCAAGAAGGAAGGCCCTTGGCTTTTGAAAGTCAACCACTCAAGGGAAATGACTTACACAAACGCATTTATGAGAAGGAAATGATGGCAATACTACATGCATTAAAGAAATGGAGTCCTTACCTAATAGGTAGGCACTTCAAGGTCAAACCAAATCATGATAGTCTTAAATACTTCTTGGAACAAAGACTATCTTCAAAAGAACAACAAAAATGGGTAACCAAGATATTGGGTTATGATTTTGAAATCATCTATAAAAAAGGGAAGAAAAATGTTGTGGTAGATGCACTCTCAAGGAAGGATGAAGATGTTGAGGCCTTTCTCTGTGCTATCTTGATCATCCAACCCGATTAGATAATAGAAGCAAGGGATGAATGGAAGAATGACGAAAAAGTGTGGACTCACATTCAAAGGTTGTAACATGATTCCAGTACATCAGATACATTAACATGGAAAAATGATTCACTATGGTACAAAGATCGCTTATATTTATGTAAGAAATCCCAACTCAAACAAAAGGTACTATTGGAATTGCACACCTCTCCAGTAGGAGGGCACTTAGGATTTTTAAAAACCTACCATAGGGTCAAGAAGGAATATTTTGGGATGGACTTAAAAATGATGTTCAAAGTTTTGTGGTAGAATGTTTGGTTTGCCAGGAAAATAAGGTGGAAACAATTAAGACCCTGGGTCTTTTACAACCATTATCCATCCCAAGTCAGCATTGGGAGGAGGTTTCCATGGATTTCATCGCAGGGTTACCGAAGTCTGAAGAAAAGAGTGTCATCATGGTGATTGTCGATAGAATGACCAAGTACACACACTTTTGTGCACTCTCTCATCCCTTCAAAGCTAGTACAGTTTCCACTGCATTCATGGAGATAGTTCAAAAGATACATGGCAGGCCAAAGATTATTGTAAGTGACAGAGATCCCATCTTCACGAGACATTTTTGGACAGAATTGTTTTCTTGTTTGGGTACTCAATTGGCTCATAACTCATCCTATCATCCTCAATATGATGGATAAACTGAGATAGTGAACAAATGTATTGGTACCTTTTTTGGTTTGTCTCTAATAAACAAACACAATGGTTCAAATGGTTACCCTTGGTAGAATGGTGGTATAACACTTCCTTTCATACTGCAACAAAAATGACACCATTTATGGAACTCTATGGATAGCACCCTCCTTCCATCACTTCTTCTCTAGAATAAAAATCTAAGGTTCAAGCAGTGGAAGATCACATTGAGCATCAACAACAAGTTCTCCAAATATTAAAGCACAACCTGACCATGGCATAGAATCACATGAAACAACAAGCAGATCAACATCATAGTGAAAGAAGTTTTTAAGTAGGGGATTGAGTGTTTTTAAGCCTACAACCATACAAACAGATGTCCCTCAAGAAAGCCAAAAGGGATAATAAATTATCACCAAAGTACTATGGACCTTATAAGGTGTTGCAAAAGATTGGTACTATGGCATACAAATTGGAGTTGCCTGCATTTTCACGAGTACACCTAATTTTCCATGTTTCATGCTTAAAGAAGGATATAGGTGACAATATCCCAATTCAAAATATATTTCTAGAACTTGACAAGGAAGGGAAAATCATATTGGAGCCTGAAGCCATCACTGACACAAGAATTCAATAGCTGAGGAATAGATCCATTTCAGAGTATCTCATTAAATGGAGGAAACTATCGGCTGAAGATTCCACTTGGGAAGATGAGTCTTTTATACAGAAGCATCCAAAGTTACTCAAGCGTTGCAGACAACACTTGTCTCAAGGGGAGGGGCATGTTAAGACCTAAATAGTGGCTCATTACCCCTTAATTGGGGCATATTATATTAGTAATGTTATTTTATTTATGTCGGCTTTAGTCCATTAGTTGTAATTATACCTCCTAGTATCCTATATATATCAAGCAAACATTTTCATTTGGAATCATCTTGTAATTGAACATTTATGTGGGCATAAGGAGGTTGCCCCCTCGAAGAGGCTTATTATTTGAATTTATCTCTTTTTCAAGGCATTGAGTACTCATTCTGAGGTTTTTCTATGCTATATTGATATTTGGTTCCTAACAAAGGGGTTGTGGCTAGTTGAGCTATGCAGGGCTCGGTTGTAGCTATGATGGACATAGGGAAGATGTAACAACCCTAGTTAAATAGTTGCATAGGGTTTATCAAGTATAGTTAATTAAATAATTAACAGTCCTAATATATTTTAGTTAAACAATGATTATTTATTAAAAATAATATTAATTAATTATTAATTGTTTATATCTATTGATTAATTAATTAATTAATTAATTAACTCATTAAAGGTTTGGGTAATGAATTAAGAGCTTAATAATTTTTATTTATTTATTATAAAACTTTACGTATGCAGGGGGGATGAAGCATTGAGTGGAGGGATAAGGTAATAAATGGATGGATAGGGTATTGAATGGAGGGATAAGGTATTAAATGGAGGGATAAGGTGGGTGTCATTAAAGGAAGGAGGAGGAGGTAAATGGGGAAGGATATGAGCGGGTAGAGGCTTACGGGAGAGGATTATGAAATTTTGGAGGAGGAAGCATTATTGGGGGAAGAAGGATTGTATTTTCTGTTTGATATTTTTTTGGTTTTGGAGTTTGGGGTGGATTGTTATAGGGGTGCACCAGGTTGCTGGGAGTTTTGGGCTTGGGGGCCAGGAATCCTCATGGAATCCTAGAGATAGGGAGCTAGACAAGCTCTGTTCCTAGTTGGCAGGCAGGAAGATTCGGTTTTGGGCAGAGTTTAGCAGTTTCAGCTTGGGCACAGTTTCAAATTTGGCATAGTTTCATATTGGGCACAATTTTAGCTTTATCTTGGACAAACAGAGTTGGGAAACAAATCACTTGACAGGTATTTTTTTTATCATGGCATGTCATTATCATATGATGATTCACTATGTTATTTATGCTGTGTACATTATTCAATATATCATTTATATCATGCTGCCCATTTGGGAATTTTGCTGAGCCATAAACTGTAAACTGTTATTTTGATGATGTTATTTTTCTGAATATAGAACCGTAAAAGAAATTATAATAGAAGTTTTATGTTTAAATTTATGAAATTCTAGGTTCTGTTAGAGAGGACTTTACACATGGTATCAGAGCTCGATGTTTAAAATATGGGGCCAAGGGCCTACCCACCTACTCATAATTGACCCAGAAATGAACCAGAAAACCTTAGAAACTGTTGTAAGTTTGAAGGATGCATGTTCACCTTAGAACCTATAAGAAGACTCACTTGTATGTAAGAAACCTCACCTGTAGAAGGAAGTAACATTAAGATTGACCTGTAAAAGAGGTAGGAAATAATTTTTTTTATATAAAAGAAAGATGAGCTATTTCCTTAACAAAAATCCTGTAGCATGATAAAATAAAAATGATTATATATATATATATATATATATATATATATATATATATATATATATATATATATATATATA
>ML794618.1:873711-932024 GCA_009831015.1 Picea engelmannii
TAAATAAATACGGTATTATAATATATACCGGTGAAAATAAAAACAATTTTAAAATGGTATTAAAAAGAAAAAATTAAAAAAAAAAGAAAAAGAAGAAGAAGAAGAAACCTGCAAACCCTAACCGTGGGCAGAGAAGGGAGCATGTCTCATTCTTACCATTGTCCACACCCTTCCAAACCTTGGCCATGTCAAAATTCCCCATACATTCCTGGGCTGTGTCTCAATCTTGGCCGTTGGTAAGCTCGACCATGGTAGCCATGGGACACAACCTCTAATTCACATTGTGTCGCAAACTATAACCTAAAAATAGCCAGCACATACACTAAAAATATACAATTTCCATCAACTAAGCACATACAAAAAGAAACAACAATGATAGGCCCATGACTCTTGAACAATCTTGTAGCTATACAAATCTTTATGATCAATCCAATTCAAAAATTTAAAGAGGAGAAAGAGCCAATTCGACAACTTAAGGTTAAAGATGAGGCTTGACAGGGAGCTAAGGTCAGGTAAGAGGCAGAGAGATGAACTGACATCTTTAAATATTATGTTGATAAACTACCAGTTACCTAACCAAATGCCAATGCACCTGATGTGTTACCTTGCCAAGCCCCAATGCATTGGGAAACAAATACAAACAATAATCAAAGAATCGAACAAAGCAAATGCATCGCAACATAGAAGTCAACAAGGACCGAGCGCACAAGCGCCGAGCATTAGGCCATGTCACAAGGGAGGAACCCCGATAGGAATTCTTTAATCAACATGCCATTCTTTGCCCCACACATTGGGAAACAACCAAACACCAATGCATCAGCCAAGCACCTGCAACGCAATCCAGAGTCACGACACAACACCAGTCAGCCGAGATCGAGAGCTTGTGCACAAAGGCAACATTTAAACCAATTTCTAAGGAGAAAGCCCACGAGTCCATAATTCGTGCACATCACGCTGGTCAATTGAGACAGAGTGCCAAAACGCCAAGTTTCACGCACTAGCCGAGATCGAGGGCTATCCAGCTAGAGTCACGACACAACACTAGTCAGCTGAGACCGGGAGCTTGTGTGCCAGGTACCAAGCCACGAAGGAGGAACTCATGAGGGAGGCCTGTGCGATTTTCTTTAGAAGCCAAACATAGGTCAAGATTTAACAGGAGTGCAATTTTATAAAGGGAGTATCAGATCTTACACTTGAGATGCTCTCGTCGACCGGAGCCCTGGACTTGACGAGGATGACCACTACCCTCAGCTTCTGGATCGAGAGCACAAAGTCCTTGGGATCGTAGAATCCCTTCAAGGGCAGGTTGCCTTCGTCTCGTGAGCATTCTGTGGTTTCATCAACGTGGCTTACCATGTGATTGTAGAAAAAAATAGGGAAGCCTTTGCGGCAACATTGAGGGAAAGATTCTGACCTATCACTACCAGGCCTGCCATCCCTATCCTGGACAGTGTTGTTGCCTCCATTGGAGAAGAAAAAACAAAAACAAACATATAACTCGAACGACCTCTTACATAGAAAGGAACGGGTTCCGACAGTATGGTGGAGGGAGTTGGATTGAACCTCGCGAAAGATCTAAAAAACAATAGAGCTCTTTCGGCATTGCATTGGTATACAACACCATAAGGAAGGTATACATCCAAGCCAGTGCTTAGAGCTGAGTGTGGAGCCACCGAGGGAGGAGCCTCCAGCCATCACCATAACTCTGTCGAAGTTGCAGAGTAGGAGAGGCTCAGGGCACATTCACAAATGAGATAGGCGACAGGTCGATTAGGGTTAGGGCATAAGGAGATAGTGCGTTTAGGGTTTAGGGAACGTGGGCCTCATGCGAGGACCGACGATGCCATTTCGAATTCATGGTTATTTTTATTTTTATTGTTTTAATCATTACGTAATATTTATTTTATTTTGTTTTCATTAATATTATTATTATTTTTAATTGTTTAAAATTATATTAGATTTAAGATTAATTGTTTAATTTGTCCACATTTAAATTATAGATTTAAATTTAGTTTTTTTTTTATTTGTAATTAAATTATTCATGTGTTAAATAATCCACATTTAAATAATAGATTTAAATTTAGGTTAAACATATTTAAATTTATGTTTTAAATTAATTACAAGTTATTATGATTAACCAAAGGTGGTTAATCAAAGTGAATAATTTAAGTTAAATTAATGATTAATTAGGTACTTAATAAATTAATTAATAATAATAATAATAATAATATTAATATTAATTTACGGGATTAAATGAATGAGTTGTTTAAAACGATTGGAATTAGGGTTAAAGTTTAGTTTAGATTTTAAGTTCCTAATAATTAATCAACTTCAGGTTGAAAATCACATTAATTAGTTTTAGACGAATAGTTTAGGGGCTTAGACCAAGGTAAGTGGGAGGGGGTTTCATGCACGCTAGGAAAGTAATCTAGAGGAATTGGCAAGTATGGCGTAAAGCTAGCGTAGCTATGAGGCAAGAGGGTCAATAGTTTTCTTAGGTGAAGACATCAAGCTTAGACGCTTAACCCTAACCTAGCCACCTCCCCTAAAGAGAGTAACGTCTGTTTACATACAAGTAAAAATAAACTTACGCCTAACCCTATTTTCTAGTTTAAATTGCGCAAATATGAAACGTCCTTGAACTCACCCTGATAACCTTGGTTGATGCATGTTAAAGCATACAGGATGGTTAGGACTCAAGGAAATCAAGGTAGAGGGGCATCGTTGTAGCTACCTCTAGCGCCGCCACCAGCATCACCTGAAATAGCTCTCATATTGCGCTCTTTGGAGGCCATAAATGAGACTTTAAAGGGGCATCAACCGACAAGGGTCGAAGTGGAGCCCCCACCATCTGGAACGGGTAATCCAGAAGAGTCTAGGGATTCAGGGGGAGGACCTCCACCCGAAGACATCACTAGAGAACTGCAGAAGATAAAACTTTCGGAGTTTGCCAGGGGTCGCACCAATGAACGCACAAAAGCATGGTTGGAAGGCATGACAAGATGTTTTTCCTTAAGGGACTATGCATCCACCTCAAAGGAGAAGATAACGATTTTCCAGTTGAGAGACAGTGCCTTGAATTGGTGGGGCAACCTAGAAAGGCAACTGCATCTTACCCCAAACATCATATCTTGGGAACTTTTCGAGGAGAGGTTCCGAAGGAAATATCTTCCAGCTTACTATGAGCAATAGCAGGTAGGAGCGTTTCATGCTCTAGTACAGGGAAGCAAGACCGTAGAAGAATATGAGATTAGGTTTATGGAATTGGTCAAATATGTTTCATATATGGATAATGACCAACAACAAGTAGAACACTTCGTCTATGGGATAAACCCTAAGATAAGGGCTATGGTGCGGATGTGGAAACCATCTTCAGTAGAGGAAGTTTTGGAAAATGCACGTTATGCAGAGGAACACATGAACTTAACTGGAGGTACGAGATCGACCTTTCTGCATTGTCCTGGATTTGTGGGGAAGGCCCCAAGGACATTTCCCAGGGGAGGGGGATCAAGGCCACTTCCATATGGTAATAGAGTCGCACCAAGGACAGTAGCCGTAGGGATTTCAATGGCAAAGAGTGCAGCATCTCGTTCATCACCAACGACGCAGACAAGTCCACGACCATCTCAGGGAGCAACTAGTAGGGGTAGGGGTTCCAGGGGAAGGAACTCATTTCAGAGACAATCACATAATAGTGCACAGGTTCTATCCTGTGTTACCTATTGGGGATGTGGAGGACCCCATTACCAGCGTGACTACCTAGAGTTACAATCATGATTTTTGCATAAAGAAGGAAAGGCCCCAATGGGAAGAGCAGGTAGTAGCCACCAGATTTACGTAGCGGTTAATAATTGCCAGGACGAACATCAATCCACGGTGGTGGAGTCATCAGGTACGCTAAATCATATCAACGTTAATAATTTATTTCATTCTGGTGCTACAGATAGTTTCATTTCACCATCTGCATTCGAAAATAGTGGGTTGGCATCCTATGATCACGATGACTTTAAACAAGTCGATATGGCTTCGGGGGAAAAACAAGTGGTAGGACCTAGCGTCGATAATTGTATAGTAGACCTGGGGGTGTGTACTACCAGGTTGAAGGTATACGTCATATCTCTCGGGGCATATGACCTAATCATTGGAATGGATTGGTTAGAAGCTCATCAAGCTTTGGTAGATTGTTTCACAAAAAGGGTGCTTTGTGTCAACGATGAAGGAAGACCAGTAGAGATCCAGGGTGTACAGAAAAAGGTGTCAATACGCTTTATCTCAACTATGAAGGTTAAGAGATGCATGAGGCAAGGGTGTCGACTATATGTAGTGGAAGCAGTGAATGAAAGGAAGGGACCCTCATTAGATCAGTACCCAGTGTTGTCAGAATTTAAGGATGTTTTTCCGAACGAGTTACCAAGGTTACCTCTTGAGAGGGAGCTTGATTTTACTGTTGAGCTAAAACCTGGTGCAAAACCAATTTCCAAGACTCCGTATCGGATGACAGTGCTGAAACTTTGTGAATTGCAAATGCAGTTGAAAGAGTTATTGGACTTAGGGCTAATAAGGCCCAGTGTTTCACCTTGGGGTGCACCAGTAATTTTTGTAAAGAAAAAGGATGGATCCTTACAACTGTGTATAGATTACAAGGACTTGAACTGTGCTACAATGAAAAATAGGTACCCAATGCTGCAAATAGATGACCTCTTCGATCAGATGAAAGGAGCAATGGTATTCTCAAAGATCGATTTGTGATCAGGGTATCATCAGTTAAGGATTAAGGAAGGCAATATCCCAAAAATTTCCTTTCAAACTCAGTTTGGGCATTATGAGTTTGTCATAGTACCTTTCAGATTGACCAATGCACCAACAGTATTCATGAGCCTCATGAACGACGTATTCTAGAAGTACTTAGACCATTTTGTACAAGTCTTTCTAGATGACATCCTCATCTATTCCAAAAATGAAAGAGAACATGAGGAACACTTACGAGTGGTGTTGTCATGCCTTAGAGAGAACAAATTGTATGGGATGTTGTCGAAGTGTTCCTTTTTTCAGAAAGAGATCCACCATTTAGGTCATATCATTTCTGGTGAAGGAATCTATGTGGACCTAGAAAAGGTAAAGGCCATTATGGGCCAGTGCCGAAAAATTCCCATGAGGTGAGAAGCTTCATGGGGCTAGCAGGTTATTATCGAAGATTTGTGGAAGGATTCTCAAAAAATAGCGAAAACCATCACCACTTTGCAGTGCAAGGGGGTCAGGTATGAATGGACAGAAGAATGTGATAGTGCATTCATCGAGCTTAAGAGGTTACTAACTAGTGCGCCAATTCTACGAGTGCTGGATATGGAAAAGGACTTCACAGTCTGCACGAATGCCTTGAAGCAAGGGTTGGGGGTTGTGCTAATGTAGGATGGAGGAGTGATAGCTTATGTGTCAAGGAAGTTGAAGAAACATGAAGAGATTTACACTACTCATGATTTAGATTTGGTAGTTGTAATGATAGCTCTGAAACTTTGGAGGCACTATCTTGTGGGGTGAAACTTTGAACTCAAAATGGACCATCAAAATTTAAAACATCTCTTCACTAAAAGGGATCTGAATTCTAGGCAAAGGCGATGGAGTGAGTTTATGAGTGAGTACAATTTTGGTATTTCATACATAAAAGGAAAGGAAAATGTGGTCGTAGATGCCTTGAGCAGGAGACCACCTGTCTTCTCCCTGGTACCCTTAAAAGTCAATCTGAGAGAACGTGTGTTGGCGCAACTCCAAGGAGACAGTTGGTATTTAGAGGTTACTTCAAACCTCCAGAGTGGGAGGCAATTAGATCCAAAGTATGAAGGATATGGTCTGGAAGCAGACAAACTATTGAGATATTGGGGAAGGATGTACATCCCTAAAAATGGGGATATTCGAAGAACCATACTAAAGGAAGCCCATAGAGCACTTTATTGTGCACATCCGGGTGTGAAGAAGATGTACACATACATGAGGAAACTTTTCTTCTGGGTAGGCATGAAGTGCGATGTAGTCCATTTCGTCGCCAAGTGCCTAGAGTGTTAACAAGTGAAAGTTGACCACCATCACTTGATAGGCCTCCTACAACCACATGATGTTTCTATGTCCAAGTGGGAAGTCATCTCTGTTTATTTTGTTGTGGGGTTGCCGCTCACATCTCATAGACACAATGCCATTCTTGTGATAGTGGATAAGTTAACCAAGAGTGCTCATTTTATTCTAGTTAGAGACACTTACGATGTCACTGATGTGGCACATGTGTTTGTAAGTGAGGTCATCCATTTGCATAGGATACCTAAGAAGATCATTTCAGATAGGGACTCCAGATTCACTTCCAGGTTTTGGACAAGTTTGCAGTCAGCGTTGGGAACCTAGTTGAACTTAAGCACAACTTATCATCTTGAAATAGATGGAAAAATTGAGAGAGTAAATCAAGTCATGGAAGACATGCTTAGGATGTATGTTATGGATAATCAAACCCAGTGAGAGAAGTACCTACCTTTGGTAGAGTTTGCCTAAAATAATAGTTTTCATAGCTCCATCGGAATGCCACCCTACAAAGATCTGTATGGAAGTCCATGCAGAACACCATTGAGTTGGGAAAGATTAGAAGACTGAGTAACAGCTGGGCCAGAATTGATTCAAGAGATGGAGGAACAGGTGATTCAAATTAGGCAAAGACTAAAGGAAGCATAGGATAGGCAGAAAAGTTATGCGGATGCACACGGGACCGAATGAAGTTATGAAGTGGGAGACTAGGTTTTCATTCATATCAGGCCTAATAAGAGTACCATATGGTTCGGGAAGGGGACAAAGTTGTCACCTCAATTTATAGGACCGTTCAGAATCCAAGAGAAAATTGGACCCATTGCCTATCGTCTTGTACTGGCACCCCAATTGCATAAGACTCATAATGTTTTTCATGTATCTGTTTTATGTCATTATGTTACTTATGAATCACATAAAATAAATTGGAAGGAATTGCGGGTATCATACATGGGAACTCTCACGGTAGAACCGTTACGCATATTGGACTGTAGAGTTCGACAACTCCAAAACCATCTAGTAGACCAAGTTAAGGTCCAATGGGAAACGCATAGTCCAGGATATGCTACTTGGGAAGACGTCGAGACATTACGACGAGACTATCCCTCACTTTTTTGACCACCTCGAGAATATGTTTCTCGAAGGTTGGGTGTATGTAACACCACCTTTTGACTTAGACAACCAGGGTTACCTAATGCCTACACACTTTTATTTTTCTATTCACAAATGAAACTATTAAATGATACACTTGAAATTTTAAGACGTATGAATCTTTATGAATGTTTAAATGTATTTGGATAATGATGGATATGATGCGATATATTGTGAGAATGTAAATTTTATGAATGTTTAAATGTTATTGATGATGATGGATATGATGCGATCTACTATGAGAATGTAAATTTTATGAATGTTTAGATGTTATTGATGATGATGGATATGATGCAACATATTGTGTGAATGAGAATCCTATGAAGATTTAAATGTTATTTGAATGATGTTGGATATGATGCAATCTGTTATGTAAATGATAATTTTATGAATGGGTGTTATTTATTGAATTATGGGATATTATGTGATCTATTTCTAACTTGAAAAATTTGATGTTAAAGTTGTTGGTGCATGGATACTAAATTGAAATAATGATTGTATGCAATTACATGATGACAATGCAAAGCAATGTATGAGTTTGTGTTATAGACTAATCTGCAAGTTATGGGCTATGAAATAGCCAAGGGATAATGATGATGAAAGTGGATGTCATGACCACTAGCCGAGAAACACTATGGTATGAATATTTGTATTTGAAATTATATTGGTTTGGATGCATTGATATGATATGTGGACCAGTGTAGGATTTCAGGTGGTGAGACTACCAAAAACTGAATAAACGATGACAAAAATCCCAGCAACACGGTGCCACTGTATATTCCATTGTAGGGTGTGGACCCTAGTTATGATTAGGAGGGGTGGAGGCATTTCCCACCATGTATCCTCTGAAACCTGAAGTCATGGGAGGATGATGTTAGCTCATGCTCCCCTAGACATGTGATGATGATTGTCAGTAGCCTGCTGGGGAAGCTTGGTCAAGGTAGTGACACTTCCACTTATGGGTTCTATTTGGAGTTACGTCAATATGGTTGATGCTCCAAGATAGTCCAACAAAGGAAGGATAGGAATGGAAGATGGAAGTAAGTTAGGGAGGAAGGATGAGTAGAAATAGTTGAGAGTGTATGGAGATTTGTCTTATGGTGGAATTAATTGTTTTTCCTTCTGAAAAGAAAATGTATATATATATATGAATATTCATAATTATGTAACTAAATTAAAATTGTCTAAATAACGTTGTTGATCTAGATAATTGAAATTAAAGGATTTCACAAACATTTGATTGGTTTATTGTCTTTTATAAAATGAATAGTCTTCTTGAATGGATTGGATGCATGAGGAAATTACTATAGAGATGATAGTTATTGATATTAGTACATGAACGAGACTTGTATGTACTAGCTACACATGCATTTCTTGCACATGTACACTAGTATGAATGAGTTTCTTGGCTTACTTACTAATAATGATGGTTATTTGTTATGAATGTGTGAACCATGTTTCTTTTCCCTTGTATCATAAAATACCTTAACTTCGGGACGAAGTTCCTGAAGGGTGGGTGTATGTAACAACCCTGGTTAAATAGTTGCATAAGGTTTATCAAGTATAGTTAATTAAATAATTAACTGTCCTAATATATTTTAGTTAAACAATGATTATTTATTAATAATATTAATTAATTAATTCTTTATTTATTATTTGTTTATATCTATTGATTAATTAATTAATTAACTCATTAAAGGTTTGGGTAATGAATTAAGAGCTTAATAATTTTTATTTATTTATTATAAAACTTTACGTATGCAGGGGGGATGAAGCATTGAATGGAGGGATAAGGTAATAAATGGATGGATAGGGTATTGAATGGAGGGATAAGGTATTAAATGGAGGGATAAGGTGGGTGTCATTAAAGGAAGGAGGAGGCAATGAATGGGGAAGGATATGAGGGGGAAGAGGCTTACGGAAGAGGATTATGAAATTTTGGAGGAGGAAGCATTATTGGGGGAAGAAGGACTGTATTTTCTGTTTGATATTTTTTTGGTTTTGGAGTTTGGGGTGGATTGTTACAGGGGTGCACCAGGTTGCTGGGAGTTTTGGGCTCAGGGGCCAAGAATCCTCATGGAATCCTGGAGCTAGGGAGCCGGACAAGTTCTGTTCCTAGCTGGCAGAGAGGAAGATTCGGTTTTGGGTAGAGTTTAGCAGTTTCAGCTTGGGCACAGTTTCAGCTTCAGCTTGGACAAACAGAGTTGGGAAACAAATCACTTGACAAGTATTTTTTTTATCATGGCATGTCATTATCGTATGGTGATTCAATATGTTGTTTATGATGTGTACATTATTCAATATATCATTTATATCATGCTTCCCATTTGGGAATTTTGTTGAGCCATAAACTGTAAACTTTATTTTGATGATGTTATTTTTATGAATATAGAACCATAAAAGAAATTATAATAGAAGTGTTATGTTTAAATTTATGAAATTCTAGGTTCTGTTAGAGAGGACTTTATAGAATACTCTCATCCCATGTGCAAGGGTGCTTGGAATTATACATGTGCAGGATATGAACGATCATTCGATTTACAACCTTGGTTTGGACATCTGTCTGGGGGTGGAAGGTCATGGATTTGATGAGCTTGGTGTCTATCAGTGACCAGAGGCTCAACCAGAATGTGCTGAGAAATCAACTGTCCCAATATGAGATAATGGTTTTTGGGATTCCAAAATGTACCCAGACTCGTTCAAAGAAGAGCTTGGTAGTGGATTTTGTTGTGATGCTCATCTTGTAGGAAACTAAAATCGTCATCTTAGAAAAGCGATCAACAACCACAAAAAATAGTCATTTCCTCACTTGGTGGATGGGAGGCCCGAAATGTAGTCCATTGAGATGGATTCCCATGGCCTGTCAGGAGTAGGAAGAGGGGTGTAGAGACCCTATTTCTTAGTGGCCAGTTTGAAAATAGTGCAGACAGTGCAGGATCTGATATACTTGTTGACCTCCTGTCAAAGTTTCGACCAGTAGAAATGTTTCTATAGCATTGCCACTGTCTTTTCGACGTTGAAGTGTCCTTCCACCCAACTATAGTGGGATTCCAAGATCATCTTCTCTCACTCGCTTGATGGAATGAAGATATGGCCCAAATGACACAACAACCCATCCTGAAGATGGAAATTATCAACAACTGCATTTGTACTCAACATTTGGTAAGTGGTGGCAAAGTTTGGGTCTGTCTCATAGAGTTGGGGCCATCCAGAGGTCTCATGGCCGCAATATTCTAGCACAATGGTGAGTTTCATGACTAGCAGTCTACTGAGGAAATCAATGACATGGTTGGTGCTTCTTGTTTTATACTTGATGTTGGGGTGGAATTGTTGTAAGTATGTGGACCAATTTTGATGGTGGTCATTCTATAATTTGCCTTGTGTTTGTATGAACTACAATGGATTATGATTAGTGTGGATGATTGTCTCCTTCCCAAGAATGTAATGTCTCCATTGGCGTCAAGCTTTCACAATAGAGTACATTTATTTGTCATAAATAGGGTACTTACAGACAGCGTCTGATAGTGTCTCACTATGATAGGCCACGGGGTGGCCTTGTTGAGTGAGAACGATGCCCACAACATAGTCTAAAGCATCTATCTCGATCTAAAAGGGTTGTTGTAGGTATGGTAGTGAAATTACTGGGTTTGAGCACAAGCGCTGATTCAAATCATCGAACACTTGTTTTTGGGACCGGCCCCACGCAATTTTTTCCTTACCACCACCCTTGGTTATTTGGATAAGGGCCCATGCAATATGGGAGAATCCCAGCACGAACCTGCGGTAGAAATTGGCAAGGCCCAAGAAGCTCCAAATCTTAGTGAGTGTGGTTGGGGCTGGGTAGTCATGGATGAATTGGATCTTGGATAGATCCACATGTACGTCATGTTGATCAACAATTTATCCCAGGTAATGGACCATATCCATGCCGAAGGAGCATTTTTCCAAGTTGGCGTATAGCTTGTGCTGTCGTAGGGTGTGTAGAACCTATTGAATATGTTGCAAGTGTTCTGCCCAAGACTTGTTGTAAATGAGAATGTCATCCAGATACACCACTACAAAATTATTGGTGAATGGATGCAATATATCGTCCATCATCCTCATGAAAGTGGCTAGAGCATTTGTCAAACCAAAGGGAATGACCAACCATTCAAAAATGCCTTCCTTTGACTTGAAGGTGGTCTTCCATACATCTTTCTGTTCTATCAGGACCTGGTGGTAGCCAGACTTCAGATCAATCTTACTGAAGTATTTATCCCTTGTGAGTTGATAAAGGAGGTCGTTGATTCGGGGAGTTGTGTATCGATTTCTGATTGTGATTTTATTCAGGGCCTTATAATCAATGCAGAGTCACCAGGTTCCATCTTTCTTCTATACCAGCACGATTGGTCTCCCACAAGGTGATGAGTTGGGACGGATGTGCCCCTTGTGGAGTAGTTCTTGGATATGTTTCTTGATCTCCTCATTCTCTAACGTAGAGCGGCGATAGACTGGCCCATTGGGCAGCGGTGCGTCAGGGGTCCAATTGATGGGGTGCTTGACCTGACAGTGCAGAGGTACCATAGTAGGTGAAGAGATGATATCAGAGTATTCTTTGACAACCTTATATACTTGCTTCTACTATGTGGAGAGGTTGGCCCCAGAGACCCTGGATGTGGTTGTGATCTTTCATTCATTCCGAGAGCGAATCACGAAGAAGACAAAGTTCCCTGTCTGAGAGATGACCTTCCTGCATTTCTTAGCAGAGATCAAGGAAATAGCACTAGGTGGGACTACCTCGAGTATCTTATACAATTTCATGTTCAAAGTAATAATAACACTATGAGGCCTAGACTCATATACAACATGACATTTCCATAAATAAGGTTGGCCCAAAAGAATATCACAAACTTTGAGAGGAGAAACATCACACAATACCTCATCTTTGAAGTGATTTATGTCCTACGATAGTGGGCACTATTGGTTGACATGGATATTGCTTCCTTGGTGGAGCCATCCAATGGTGTAGGGTTGTGGGTGTGTCATTGTGAGCAGGGCCAACCACTTGACAAACTCTGCTAAGATGAGGTTCTTCTGGCTACCACTATCAATGATGAAGTGAAGTGGGGTGCCTTTTACCCACATCTGTGAATGGAATAGGTGCTCTCCTTATTCTGGCTTGTCTGGTTCATCAGGCTGGAGCTTGGTGGTAGAAACGGTGGCACTAGGTTCCGTGTCAATGATATTTCTTCCCCTTTCTGGTTCTGACTCAGAGTCGAAACCTGCATATGATTTAGAGTCTTTCACTTCAGCCACCAATGACTTCTTTGAGAGAAAATCAACAGTGTTATGCCAAGGGATCTTATGGAATTCGCACCACTTCCCAGTATCTTTCTTTGTATTTTCAATGTACTTCTTTGCTTGAAGCATGGATTGGTTGTCCTGATATTGTCCATATTTTCTCTATCGTTTTTTCTTGTGGGTTGGGGCTCCCCTTTCCATTCTTTGACATGGGGAATGGCTTTGAGGAGCACAAAAGTAATCTTTTCTCTATTCAAAAAGTTATGGACAGAAAAATACCCTTCTAGTAGATTCAACCACTTTTCTACACCATATACGTCTATCTGACCTTCAAATACAGGAATATCAAAGTTTATTTGTATCTTGAAGGGGGTGGTGCCTTTGTTCGAAGAATATGCATTTCCTGTTGGTTGCCATCGAAGGATTTGTGTGAAACTATCCATCATCTCGTTCCTTTATTGCATGAGGGATTCCTCAAGCAACATTTTGAAAGGATCTCATGTCTCATCATCTTTGTTTTATCCTTCCATGAGAGGTCGCTTGGGCATGCGAGAGATTTGGTCCTCAAGAGAAACAAGCTAGAGACCCAATTCTTTGTACTCTGAACTCATTGGGGAAATACATTAAGATGAAAAGGAGTAGACGGCTCTAATACAAAGTTTATGATCAGAATGAAATGACTACATATTATTAATAGATTCTTAACATGAAATGATAGAGATACAATAAAACTATTTTTCTATTCAATAAGGAAATAAGATGAAACTATAAAATGCAGTGGAAAACAGGCTTGTTGGAATGGTGGTGACTTATCTCTGAGAAGAAATGTGATGGATGTGCTCATTTGCAAGAAGATGATTACAATGAGGCTCCGAAAGAATTTTTACAATAAACAAGAGTGTCAAAAACCCTAGACATCCAAAAACCTAATCCTAGGAGATGAAGCACCAAAAGTCATGTGGGCCCCATTTGGGTAAGTCAATACATCAACTTCCCGTGGTCATAACTTTTGCATACGATCTTCATTTTAGGCATATGATAGGCTGTTGGAAAGATCTATCCGAGGAATATAGCTATTGATGAATAATTCCTGATGAAACTTTTTGACTACTACATACCCAAAAAACGTGGTTTAGGGCCTCAAAACGACTCCAAAAGTTTAGGACCCAAAAAACTGTTAAAAATAGTAAATTACCAAAAATTGCCATAAAGTAGTTTTGAGCCAACTAAAAAAGGTGGGTGGACATCGATATCCACCTGGATCACTCAATGGATACAATCACATACATACATGGTTTTATTGAAGAAAATTTGCGTACACCTTGAAAAACATGTAGTTCTGGTTCGTAAAATGGGTCAGACTTTGCCAGGATTGTGTGCAATTGTATTTCTCTCAGTGGGCCATTATCCCTATTATGGGATCCCTAATTTTATCATAATAAAATCATTCTCAGCACTAGTTTTCCCTCTATGTTTTTTCCAGGGGTTTATACCCAAAAATGTTGGTGTCTTGTGTGTAAGATGTTTGGTTTCCTAGTTTATGCTTCCTCTGCATGTTTAGTTGATTACTTAGTTGTTCTTTTAGTAGATAAAGTTATTTTATTTTGAAGCTTATTGTTGGGTTCTAGGTTGAAGTGGTAAAAATCAACATGGTATTAGATAATGTGCTTTGAGGGGAAGCCGCATCTCGGATCCATAGCAGATCCATAACCAATAGTCGAAAATTAAAGGACATATTTCTAGGAAACAGTCGTACAAAGGTAAAACTTGTTTTTGCAAGTGTACAAAGGTGTATGAGGTCACATATAGCACAGTCACATAGATATGCAAGAGACTTTAATAAAAATAAATTATAAGCAGGTTTCAATGGTCAGAGTTACATACATACATTGGTTTTATTCATCACAATTGCATACATACACGATATCTAGTGATGACAATCACGTACAACTCTGTACAAGTCATTATAGGGGTAGTTTTCAGCAACAAGTTATTTCCAAGGCAGGTTATCATGTCTTAGAGATGGAAACAACACCGTTAAGAGTTGAAGACAAATTGGATGGAGCATCCAATTTCCTCTCTTGGAAAGAAAGAGAAACTTTGGCATCCAAGGAGTATGACCTTTGGGAGTTAGTAGAAAAATTTGTTACTCCACTGACAGATCCAACAAATTTGGAAGCTCACAAGAAGAAGGAGATCAAAGAACAGAGGGTCATCTTGGATTCAGTGAAGGATCATCTAATTTCTTACTTATCTGAGAAGAATATATCCAAAGAGATGTTTTATGGCTTGGTAGGGTTATTCTAGAGCACACACATGACTAGGACTATTGTATTAAGGAATAAAATCAGATTGGTGTAGATGTCTAGATCATATAATGTTACCAGATATCTCATGAGGATCACATAGGTGAGTGATCAAATTGCATCCATAGGGGAGAAGACTTAGGATGCATAGCTTGTGAATGTGGCATTGAATGGTCTTCCCAAGTCTTGGGAAGCATTTGTCAAGGGAGTTGTCTCTTGGGAAAATATCCCATATTGGAAGAGACTTTGGGATGATTTTGTTGGAATTGGTTGTCATTGATGTCAACCCTAGAAGAATCCATGAAGCAAGTTTGGAATCCTCTAGAAGTGATGGGTGTATTTGAAGAAGTCTCAAAAGTGGTCCCCTTATGGCATAGATTTAATCATGGCCCTCATAGGAAGACACTTTGAATAAGTCTACAAGAAGCCATTAAAATATGGTTAAGTGGTTAAGAAACCCCAAAGGTGTGGTCATGAATCCCGAAGTTGATTGAAGAAAAAGAATATAAAGGAAATTGTAAATGCATGAAAAAATCCATGGATTGATAGTCCTCATAAATATGTTTCCAATGGTAGGTGGCATGCGACATGGTTCCTCATGGTTGAGAAGTTATTCCATCTTAAAGATGAATCCTTAAAGTATGGTAAAGAAGCCTCAGATATAAGGTCAAGAAGTTTTAAGTTGCCCCTAAAGTCAAGTCAAGTAGAAACATTCTTGCAAACAAAAATTTTTAGGCCGACTCAAATATAAAGTAAATAAGTTACTTGGAAGGGTATAAATACACATCAATCACCTCTCATTTAATCACTAAGAAAGGATGTGATTTCTTAGTGAAAGTGAAGTAGTGAAAAGGAGGGAGTTATTGGAGCCATAGATTGGAGAAGAGTTTTCAAAAAAACCTATTTGAGCAAACCCTTGCGGGTCAGGTATAGGGTTTCAAGCGAGGACTCCAGAGGTTACACATGGCTCGTCATGTGAGGCCCTATAAGTTGCCCAATCTAGTCCAGCGAGGCTGAAGAAAATTTAAAGAAGGTGCTTGTCTCTTGATGTTGAAGTTGAGGAAGGTTAGATGATCTGATATCTCATGAACCAAGTTATTTAGATGTTGAAAGGTATGTTTTTCTATATTTTTTGAGGCTTTTATTTTGTAGGTTTTGGCATATTCTTTGAGGCATATCTTGGAGGATATTTTGGCATATTGTTTGATGCATGTCTTGGAGATTTTTGGAATATGTTTTGAGGAATATCATGGATGTTTTGGAACATACTTGAGGCACATATTGGCACATGGTTTGATGTATATATTGGTGATTTTGGGCATATGATTTGGGGGAAATTCTTGGAAATATTTGCATAAGTTGTATATGATTATTGGGTTGGATATAGGTTTGATGATGATGGTGTATCATTTTTAGTGAAAATTACAATAACAAGTTTATTCTCTTATTTATATTCAAGGGAGGAAGGAAGGGGAAAAGAAATGGAGTTGTAGCTTCCTTCAAGTTGGAGCCTGTAAACTGGGGGGTTGGAGCCTCCTTCCAATTAGAGTTGGAGAACCTAGTGATTTATAGCTTCCTTCAAGTTGTATCCTATAAATAAGGAGGTTGGTGCCTCCTTCTAGTTGGTGTTGGAAAATTTTGGAAGTTGGTGCTTCTAGTGGATGTACTCTTCTGATACATTAAAATAATTTTGTTGTTTTCTCCCATTTGGGTTTCCTTGTAAAATTATTGTGTACTATGTATTTTTGGTTATATGTTTATTTTATGCAAAAATATATTGAATGGAATCATAAGTGATAAATTTAATGATTACATGTTGTGATTAAAATGATAATAATTTCATAATACCAATTCACCCCCCCTCTCAGTATTCCAACAAATTGCATCCATTAAGATAATTGGGAGGAGTCTAAGGGAATCAATAAGGGAGGTAGTGAATAGAAATTGGCTCTTATCAATAAGACATGGAAGGGAAAAGGAACAAGTTATAGAAAGAAGGGTAATCGTGATGGAGGTTCATCACATCCAAAAAAAGAAGAAGGAATTGAGTAAAATCGAGTGTTTCTCATGGAATAAGAATGGAAATTATGCATCTTAGTGTCTGGAGAAGAAGAACAAGGGTAATGGAAAGATGTAGATAGAAGAATCAACATAGACGTATCATTATGAGTTTTCAACAAATTTTGAGAAATATTACTCGTTGGTTTCTTTCCTTTATACCAACACAATTGTGATGAGTGTTTGGTTCTTGGACAGTGGTGCATCCCGTCATATGAAAGAAGCACAAGAGATATTTAAAAGTCTGACGGAGACTGAATTAGATGTTCATGTTGACATTGGTGATGATGTTAGGTATACAGTGAAGGGAGAGGGAAAATTTACATTCTAGGTTGAGTCAGTGGGTTCATTGGATGCCCAGAATGTGCTTTACATATAAGTTTTGCAGAAGAATTTTCTTTCAGTATCAGCGATGGAGGACAAGGGTTTTGACATTACTTTTCAAAGAGGGAAGGTACCCATATGTCCATAGAAATCTATCCCGGACAACACAGTGGTCGTTGGGGTTAGATAAGGCACTTTGTACAAGTTGCAGAGCAAGCCTATTTAGAATTTGGTACATGATAGTGACAACCTATGTGAGTTGTGGAAAAAGAGGTTAGGACATCTACACCTCAGGACATTTCAGATTTCATGGGAGATTGTTAGAGTTCTTATAGAGTTAAGAATTGAGAGATATGGAATGTGTAAAGGGTGTGTGCTTGGAAACAATGCCAAGGTTGATTTTCCTAGAAGCGAGAGTAGTTCCAATGGGATATTGAATCTTATCCATTCAGATGTGAGTGGGCTGATTTCAAAAACATTGTTATACGAATTGTCATAGTAGGTGATGTTTATTGATTTTTTTTCTTGGAAAACTTGGATCTTATTTATGAATACCAAGGATGAGGTCATTAGTCAGTTTTAGGATCTTAGAGCTCAAGTAGAGAACTAGATAGGCAAGAATATCAAGGTATTACGGTCAGATAACGAGGGAAATTACACCTCCAATGACTTCAAGGATTTATGCAAGGAGGAAGAAATCAAGAGGGAGCCGATAGTCTGATACAACCCTCAACAGAATGGGGCTACAAATAGAAAGAATAGATATATCATCATTTCTACTAGGGCTATGATACATTACCAGGAGTTCGACATGTTATTATGGGAAGAGACATTTGTTTATTATTTGGGTTGGTTGTCATTAACGTCAACCCTTGAAGAAAGTCTAGTAGAAAATTTCGGTAGCACAAAGGTTTGGGTATTGGACCCAAGTTTGTTTGATGGATAATGGTATGAGTTTTGATATATTTGTAGGTAAGAATATTCTAGATGGATAATACATGTCATGAAATTTCCAGTGGTATGTGGAATTTCACATAACTCCTCATGGTTAGAGAGTTGTGGCCATGTGAAGTTGGAGAACCCTCATGAGTCATCTAGAAGACCCAAAAGGTCAAAGTAGTCAAAGTGGTTTAAGAGATTTTAGAAGGTAAATAATAAAGTGAAGTGATGAGTGTACTATAAGTCAAAGTGAATACAAAATAAATTATTTAAATAATAAATATAATGGATAAATTACCAAGTGGACAAGTGGTTAGAAGTGGGTTAACCCTAAAATAAGGAAAGTGGGTTAAGATGGTTAAAAGGTAACCCCTTGAGGAAGCTACATGAAAATATAAATAAGAGGCAAGGCTCTCTCATTTTAATCACACTTGAGAATATTGAATATCTACAGGTGACTGAGGTAACCAAAGGATATCTAAGCTGAATTTTAGAGGGAAGGTGAAGTAAAGAATGAAAAAATTCAAGGGAGGATAAATTCTTTTGATGATGCTTTATAAGATATGTTATTTACAGGTCATCTCACCATTTTCGCAATAACTATTTTTATAGGATGATTTAGACTGTGAAATTGGGAGACCATTGAGGAAACATATCCAAGTAGTTGTGATACAAATTTCAGTTTGTGGGTCATTGTATTTTTGGAGTTACATGCCGTGGAAAATAGGGTTTGTGGCTAGTCCTGAAACCACTCTAAAACATGTGTTTCAGGTAAAAACTCCATAAGTTATTCATAATAGATCAAAATTCAGTAAGACAAAATGTATTGGTTATATTACAATCTGTAGTATTCTTTGTACATTTTTTCGATCCATACAACAAATATTTTGTGTGGGGTATGCTCTACAAGTTCGTTATCTAGAATAAGCAAAGATTAAACAAGGTATGTCATTTTTTCTATAACTCCTTTTCTGAGAGGTTCCAAGTAGTGAAATATGGAGAAATTGCATAAAAGACACTAAATAACATTGTATACCATTTTCAAATCTTTATTCATTACATGTGCATAGTTATGATTATTGCAAGTTAGGGTTTTTGACTAATCCAAAATTAGTCATGTGGGACTAAAGTAAAGTTTGATGAAAATGCCAGTCTCTTGTTGTTAAAGATAAGGAAGGTTTGCAGGTATGTGATCATATACACCAGGTCTATTACAGAGTTAGAAATCAGATTTGGATGATGAAATTGATGAGGGATTTTGGTTGAGGTACATGTTGGGTACATGGTTGAGACAAGTAGTTGATGAGTTGGAACATACATGAAGTGTATAGTTGATGATGTTGGTACATCTTGATAAGTCATAGTTTATGTGTATTTGATGCATGATTGGTACATATTTGGTGCATGGTTGATGCACTCATTTATGGTACATGTTGAGGTACAGGTTGGTGCATGGTTGATGCACTTTTTTATGGTACATGTTGATTCATGTTTTTTGGTACTGGTTGATGCATGGTTGATGCACTTGTTTATGGTACAAGTTGATTACAGGTTGATTGGTACAGGTTGTTACAGTGGTATATCTCATAGTGATAGTGTGATAGTGGTTCCATCATTCTACTTCTACATAAGGGTGGTTGGACGGGGAAAGGACAGGTGGTTGTATCCACTTTTTGGTTGTATCTGGAGAGCATAGGGGGTTGTGGCCTCATTCTGGTTGTATCTAGAGAATGGGGGAGTTGGATATTCCCTTAGGTTGTATCCTGAGAAACTAAGGGGTTGGAGCCTCCTTCTAGTTGTAGACGGAAAACAAAGGAAGTTGGTGCTTCCAATGAATGTAATTCTTCAAGACATATAAGAAAAATCATTTTGTGGTTTTCTCCCGATGTGGGTTTCCACGTAAAAACATTGGTGTACTGTGTATGTGTATGATTTCTCATCTGTTCATTATTTATTTACTCTGTAATTATTGTATGATAATTCTACATTGGTATAACACTTGTATTTTCTGGTGAAAAATGATTAAATTGCTCTATTACTGATTCACCCCCTCTTGGTAATCCAACAATTGGTATTAGAGCAGGTTCCTTCAAAAATAAGTTTAATGACTGAAAGGTAGATCATGGAGAACAAAAACATGTATAAAAATGGAATACTACAGTTTGATGGATATAAGTATGCATTTTGGAGCAGAAGGATGAAAACATATATACAGGCACACGGATTTGAAATTTGGCAATTAGTTGTAGATGGATACAAAGAACCAACTGTTCCGCAAACAAATGAAAGAGCAATAAAACTCGGTCAAAATAATTCCAAAGCCACAAATACACTTCTGAATGGTTTTTGTGAATCAATATTCACCAAAGTTATACATTATAAATCCGCTAAATATATTTGGGACAAACTTCAAAATATTTATGAAGGATATTCAAAATTCAAAGTAGCAAAGCTTCAAACTTACAGAGGTCAATTCAAAAAACTAAAGATGAAGGAATATGAGAATATTGCAGCTTATTTCTTATGAGTCGATGAAACAATAAATGCAATCATAGGATTGGGAGAAGAAATCAAATAATTTTTAATTGTTCAAAAGGTACTAAGATCTCTTCCTATGAGATTTGACCCTAAGATATAAGAACTAGAAGAAAGAGAAGATCTAGACTCAATAAGCATGGACAAACTACATGGAATATTTACAACATATGAAATGAGAATTGAACAAAAAAATCCAGATGTACAAGAAGCAAATTTCAAAGCATCCAAAAGGTCTAAGCAAAAGGAAAAGCAAAAGGAAAAATAACATAGCATCAACAGTGACATCTCAGAAGATGATGAAGAAGTGGACAACTTTGTCAGACGATTGAACAAGGGAACCATCGACAAATATAGAGGTAAGTTTCCTTTGATTTGTTTTAATTGTGATGGTATTGGTCATTTTGCTAACAAATGTCCTCATAAGAAAAATAAAAGGAATGATGAATATTACTCAATTAGAAAACAAACATATAAAGGAAAAGGAACCACAAAGAAAGTTTTCAAGAAAATCTTATGCACCAAAGAAGATATCTCATCATCAGATGAAGATGAAGTAAGTGACAGTGAGACAAAAATTGTTCTATTCACGACAGTAGAAGACTTTGACAAAGAAGACACTGAATAATAATATGAAGAGGCAAAACAAGAATATGAAGGCGCATAAGTTTACTACTGAGGAGAATTGTTGTGTCCATAGAAGTTATAAGAAGAGAAAAGAGGAAAAACAAGAAGATACAAGTGAAACTAGACAAGAAAGAAGACACTCAGGAATTAGAAAAAATGGTCACAAATTTGAAGGTTCAAATAGATGAAGATAAAATAATTGAAGAAGAACTCAAAGAACAACTAGAAGAAAGAGATAGGATCATTGAAAAATTGGAAGTAGAGATTGTCACATTAAGAAATAATATTCAAAAGAAAAATATGTAGAACAACTCTAAAGTTTTGGATGACATTATCAATGGTCAAAAAAATCATCATGAAAAGTCCGTACTGGGATATAATCAGACAGAAAATGGTTCAAGCTCCAAAATAACAGAACAATAAACATATCCAAAAATCTATGCAGAGACAATCAAAGGGGATAGGAATATATAAAAGGAAGATTATAGGGACACTCCTCCACCAAGAATATTCAGATTTCAGAATAAAAAACCAACATATAGGCCTCAAGAAGAAGAAGGATTTAGAAGAGAAACTCCTTTCAGAATATCTTCAACTCCCAAGTATCAAACTATATTTTTTGGTTTATGTTATACATGTAATAATTTTGGACATAAAGCTATGAATTTCAGAGCTAACAACAGGAACATAAACAACCTTGAAAGTCACACACAAAAGGGTTATCCAAGAAGGCCCAATGAGACACAAAGGAGAAGTTACAACAGGTTTGAATCATTGAGCACTGAAGTGGAATAATACAAGTGTAACAACTTTGGACACATGGCCAAAGATTGTAGAATGACAGTTCCTCCTAGAGAACCACAATAGAACAACAATAGTCACAGATAGGAACCTTAGAAGATAACACAGATAAGAAAGCAGAATCAATATAGCAATAAAGAATGCACACTCGCTCTACATTATAAGCAGAAGAAACATGGTTAGTATGTTGAAAATGGTTGTTCAAAACACATGACAGATGATAAAGATAGGTTTCTTACATTAATAAAGGAAAGATATGGATCAGTCTCCTTTGAAAATGACGATTCAACTAAAATCATTGGAAAAGTCATAGTTAGAATTGGAAACAAGAATACCAAGGTAGAAAATGTTCTATTAGTAGAAGATATGAAACATAATCTTCTAAGTGTGAGTCAAATGTGTTACCAAGGTCATAAAGTTACTTTCAATTCACAAAAGTGCGATATAAGAAAAGAAGGTTCAGGAAAATTGATTGCAACAGCTACAAGAACTTCAAGCAACATATATGTACTAAGTGACATTGGAAATGAAAAGTGTTGTCTAGGAAATGAATATGAAAGTTGGCTATGGAACAAAAGAATGGGTCACATACACTTTGATAAACTTGTCAAATTCATAAAAAAGGAATCAGTTAGAGAAATTCCCCAGATTACGAAACCAACCAACACTTTATGCAATAATTGTCAACAAGGAAAGAAAACAAAGACCATGTTTAAATCAAAAGAATATTCAATGACAAGACCACTGGAAATTGTGCATACTGATATAGTTGGACCAACTACAACAAAGGTTTTAAAAGGTGATAAATACTTTATGTTATTAGTTGATGATTATACAAGAATGACTGTAATTTGTTTTCTCAAGAATAAGTCAGAAGCTTTTGAAAAATTAAAGGTCTACAAGGAATTGGTTGAAAATGAAATGGATTCAAAAATCAAATGTTTGAGATCTAAAAATGGAGGAGAGTTCACTTCAAAAGAATTTATGGACTACTGAAGTAAGCATGGAATAAAAAGGAAATTCTCCATTTCTAGGACACCTCAACATAATGGAGTTGTTGAAAGAAAGAACAAGAAATGTACAGGAAATGGCTCGAACAATGTTAATGGATTCAAAATTGACAGATATATTTTTTACACATGCAGTGCATACAATGGTTCATGTTCAAAATAGAGTAATGATCATAAAAAACACTGACAAAACTCCCTACGAGCTATTGAAAGGAAGACCAACAAATGTGAAGCACTTCAATGTATTTGGAAGAAAATGCTACATCAAAAGAGAAGATGGAAAAATGGGAAAGTTTAACTCTCGTGTGGACAAAGGAGTACTTGTTGGTTACTCAAGTACAAGGAAAGAATACAAGTATTACAATCTAAGGTTGAAAAAAGTTGTGGAAAGCATCAATGTAACAATTGATGAAACAGGTGGACGAAAATTAAAGAAAGAATAAAATGAATCAATGGAACAACTTTACAAAGAAGAAGCAGAAGATGAAGAAGAAGAAGAAAGTGAAGATGAAGAGGATCAGACGTAAGTAGAAGAGCAAGTTCAATGAGTGCCTCCAAAGACATCTAGCAAATGGGTACAAAAGAATCATCCTTCAGATCAGATTATCATAAAAAAAGATGCATGAATTGAGACTAGATGAAGAATCAGTTCACCAGAACAAATGCACCTAGCACTCTCATCTACGATTGAACCAAACAGTTTTGAAGAGGCCAACAAGGATGAATTTGGAATAAATCCATGGATGAAGAATTGGATCAAATAGAGAAGAGTGACACTTGGTAATTGGTTCCAAGACCAAAGAATAAGAATGTGATTGGCACAAAGTGGGTATTCAAAAATAAATTGAATGAAGATGGACAAGTTACAAGGAACAAAGCTAGATTGATATGTAAAGGATACGCACAGGTTGAAGGAATCGACTTTGAAAAGACATTTGCTCCAAATGAAATAATGGAAGCAATCTGATTGCTCCTAGCTTATTCATGCTCCAAGGATATTCAAGTGTATCATATGGACATGAAATCATCTTTTCTGAATGGGGAGCTTGAAGAATAAGTCTACATTGAACAATCAGAAGGATTTTAGTTGTCAAAGAACGTCGATTATGTGTGTAAATTGAAGAATGCCTTGTATGGTCTAAATGAGGATCCTAGAGCATGGTACTCTAGTCTAGATAAATATATACAGCAGGAAGGGTTAAGAAAAGGAAGTGCAGACAATAACCTCTACATCAAGGTAACTCAAGATAGTATTTTATTAATTGAAGTTTATGTTGATGATATTATTTTTGGAAGCAATGATGATAGGTTAAGCCATAAATTTGCAAAGTATATGCAGAATGAATTTGAAATGTCATTACTCGGAGAACTATCCTTCTTTCTGGGTCTTCAGATACATCAAAGCAACGAAGGAATTTTTATTTCTCAAACTAAGTATATCAGAGAAATGCTAAAGAAGTTTGGAATGGAATATTGCAAACCAGTTACCACTCCTATGCAAACCAGTTGCAAGTTGAGAAAAGATGATGATTCAAAGTATACATACTAGAGGCAATACAGGTCAATGATTGGTAGCTTACTATATGTGACAAGACCCAGACCAGATGTAATGAAGGAAGTTGGGCAGGTGGCACAATTTCAAGAAACACCAAAGGAATCACATGTATTAGCAATGAAGAGGATTTTTAGATATCTCAAAGGAACAAAAGAGTTTGGATTATGGTAACCAAAAAGAAAGGATCTATCACTTATTTCTTGCATAGATGCATATTCGACAGGTTTCATTGATGACCGACGAAGCACCAATGGAGCAGCATTCTACTTGGGTGAGTGTTTAGTATCATGGTTAAGTAAGAAACAATCATCAATATCCTTATCTACAACCGAGGAAGAGTATATTGTAGCAGCAACATGTTGTACACAGGTTCTATGGATGAAACACACTTTCATAGATGTACAAGTTGAGTATGAGATCCCATTCCAATCTATTGTGATAATACAAGAGACATCGATATCTCAAAGAACCCGGTGATGCACTCTAAGACAAAGAACATTCCGATAAAGTATCAATTTCTACGGGAAAACGTTGTTGAGAAGAACATCAGAGTTGAATATATGGGCACAAAATAACAAGTGGCAAACATTTTTACAAAATCGCTTCCAAGAGAAACCTTTGAGTATATTCACCAGAGACTTAGAGTAATTTATACTCCAAAATGAATGATTTTGAATGCTTATCTTATATGTATTAGATATACACGAGGAAGAACCATAAAGAGGACAATTCAGGTGGGGAGTTCAATTTCAGGAAGAGTTCAGTCAGGGGGAGTATCCCCACAGACAGTTCAGCTAGGGGGAGCAACACTAGATGGAAAGATGAATTTTCCATTGATGACAAAGGGGGAGAGATTTATTAGATACAGGCTTGGAGAAAGAGCAAAGAGGCATGGTTCCAGGGGGAGGGATGGTCATAGGGGGGGCATGAGTGATATGAATTCAGTATTGCATCAAATTTTTTCCATCAATGCCAAAGGGGTATATTGTTGATTATTTGGGTTGGTTATCATTGATGTCAACCCTTGAAGAAAGTCTGGTAGCAAATTTTGGTAGCACAAAGGTTTGGGTAATGGACCCAATTTTTTTGATGGATAATGGTATGAGTTTTGATATATTTTCAGGTAAGAATATTCTAGATGGATAGTACATGTCATTCCACTTCCATTGGTATGTGGAACATCACATAAATCCTCACGGTTAGAGAGTTATGTCCATGTAAAATTGGAGAACCCTCATGAGTCATCTAGAAGACCCAAAGGGTCAAAGTAGTCAAAGTGGTTTAAGAGATTTTAGAAGGTAAGAAATAAAGTGAAGTGATGAGTGTACTATAAGTCAAATTGAATACAAAAGAAATTATTTAAATAATAAAGTTAATGGAGAAATTACGAAGTGGACAAGTGGTTAGAAGTGGGTTAACCATAAAATAAAGAAAGTGGGTTAAGATGGTTAAACGCTAACCCCTTGAGGAAGCTACATGAAAGTATAAATAAGAGGCAAGGCTCTCTCATTTTAATCAAACTTGAGAATATTGAATATCTACAGGTGACTGAGGTAACTGAATGATATCTAAGCTGAATTTCAGAGGGACGGTGAATTAAAGAAGGCCGAAATTCAAGGGAGGATAAATTCTTTTGATGATGCTTTATAAGGTATGTTATTTATAGGTCATCTCACCATTTTCACAATAACGTTTTTTCTAGAATGATTCAAACCGTGAAATTGGGAGGACATTGAGGAAACATATCCAAGTAGTTGTGATACAAATTTCATCTTGTGGTTCGTTGTATTTTTGGAGTTACATTGTTAGGGACCTAACCCCTCATGTAGGTAGAATAATATATTTCCATGTAATAAAGGTCAATATTAATAAGGCCTAGCAATAAGGAAGAATAATTCCAATGTAAGAAGACCTAATAGAAGCTTCCGCTTCTAGAAGGATATTCCTCTAGATGGTTCTTTTGATAGACATATTTAGTATAAATAGGAGTCTAGGGTATGAGAATTTTTTTCTTGGATATTATTGTAATAGAGCTCTGCTCTGTTGGAGGTTGCCCCTCGAAGAGGCAAGTGAACATTGCTCTCGGTAATCAAAGTGTTATTTATGGTGTTATTTTGTTACCATTTTGGTATTATCATGGTGTTTTTCTATTTATATTGTTGTTCATCTGCCATTTCTAGCTATTTATTTATATTTTGCATACTTTTTATATCTGGAATATTACAAGTAGTATCAGAGCACCTTCCTCGGCAGAAAATTGTGGGTTAATTTTTTTTCCAGGGTAGAGACGTATTCCGGTGTCTTTAAGCTACATAGATCTGTCGTTATGCACATAAAACCGTATTCAGGGATTCATACATGCAAGAAATACAAGTGGTACTTAAGCACAAATCTATTGGCCACCCTTGTAACCCTTGTTGGTACCCCTTTGAGTGGTATCGCATCAGACATCACATGTATATGGATCAATCTATATCTCCTAAATCCCTCCGTAAATAAATCGATTGGCCACCTGTTTTTTGTAGTTCCAACGAGAACAACACTCAGGAAGATACTCTCTAGTACCTAGGTAGTCGGGTTGTATGGATAAGAGTACAATCCAGCCTCCTTAGTTGGTGCCCTGAGATATTGGGTCGAGTACTACTGTTGGACCCTGCACATATATCATAGAGCTATAGAACATGGAAAACCCTTGTCTATAGAACCATTGAATACCTAAGCCTTGGGATAGAAAAAAAAATAGAAAAGATAAGATCTATTGTGGCGTAACTGTGTCTCCTACATTCAAGTTGTGAAATTACTACACATTTCTTCCTATTAAGAATTGGGACATTTCATCACTGCAGTATTCTTCATATTGGAGTATAACTCCACATGAGTAAAAATAAATAAATTATGGATCTTGTTGGCACCATTATTTGATACCTATTATGTTTGTTTTCTGTCTTCGCCTTGATCGCAGTCATACCTATCATTTTTCAGCAAAAACAAAATTGTGGACCCAACCTCCTTCCAACACCTTTATTTGGGCTTTACCCCATTGGATTCACCTCATCACCCTGATCGTTGTGATACACTTCACCCATAACCCATTTTCTGTGTAGTCCCAACCACCCCTTTTCTTGTTCCCTAGTCATCATGGCTCATACACGTAGCCAAGACTTGGAATCTCACTTCAATACCTTGCACTCTAATTTCACAGAAACCCAACAAGAAGTGTGATAGATCAATGCCAATATTCTTTCCATCAATCAAAAAATTAATTCCTCCATCGCAACTTCAGTCACTACCTCAATCGAGGAGATCAAACAAGAGATCAAACTAGACATTACTACCCATCTTGAATCCGTCTCTACGACGATCTACGCTAAGATGCATATCCCTGTAGATATTCCCTTATTTGACCACCTTTGCATATTGAAGGTGAAACTTCCTCTCATTCCCATAATTTTCATCCCCATCACTTTCAGCGTGACCTATGCCTTCTGAGTGTGAATGTGACCAAATTTTATGGATCAAATCCCACTAGCTGGGTAACTCAAATGGAACATTATTTCTCTTTGTATGGAATTACAAATGAGTTGGCCAAACTCTGGTATGGTGTTCTCCATCTAGATCAAGAACATTGGCAATGGTGGAAATGGAGAAACAAATCCCTCCAAGGGTATGTGTCTTGGAAACACTTTTTGTTAGAGCTTTATGAACGCTTTAACACTGACACCAACCATTTAGTTTGTTTGACAAAGTTGAAGCAATCTGGCAGAGTGGAAGACTTTATAGATTCTTTTGAGCAGCTAGATTTTTGTACAAAGGGCATGTTTGATGCTTTTTTCTAAGAATGTTTTATCAATGGCCTCAAGGATGATATTCATTCTCATGTCCTAATGCCTTGGCCTCAGATTTGGGTGGATTCTACTAAAAGAGCTAAGGAAGCACAACAGGTTGTCTCTTCTCAAAACCACAAACCCTCCTTTATTCCTCACACTAAACCAATAATTCCCACTCCTCCTTCTAATCTACTCAAGATCCAGAAATTGACTAGGGATGAAATGGATGAACTCCAACTCAAAGGTAGTTGTTATAATTGTGATTACAAATATTTTCTGGGACACAAGTGTAAGAAACAAAATATTTTTATGGCCATCTCAGAGGATGTTTCAGAAGAGGATGTTGAGGCTTCCCTTATGTTAGTGTCACCTAAACCCACAGACATAACCTCTCCCTTAGACCCTCCTGAAGTAGAACCGTTCATTTCTCTAAATGCTCTCACTAGCTTCTCTGCTCCCCAAACCCTCAAGCTAATTGGCTACATCAAGCATAGGAAGGTCATCATTCTTGTTGATAGTGGAAGCACCCATAATTTTATTCATCGCCGCATTGCCCAAGAAACTAATTGTTATATTTGTGCAGCCAATAATTTACAAATCATGATTGCCAATGGTGGGTCCATGAAATGTGGAGGGTGCTGTGAAAATGTGTGTCTCCAAATTGGTGACTACCATATGAAATCTCATATGTTTGCTATCAATATTGGCGGTTGTGACATTGTGTCGGGTGCATAATGGCTAAGGACTTTGGGTCCCATTCTCATGGATTTTAAGGAATTAACCTTGCAATTTTACCAGGAGGGGCAACAATATAATTTCCAAGGAATCACTGTCAGTTCCCTGAAGATCATTAGTTCCCATTGCATGGAAAATATTCTAAAAAAAGGTCATTCTGGAATTATTGCCCAACTCCATGCCATCCAAGCCACTAAGACACCCTCTGTGCCACAAGAACTCCAATCCATCCTCTCTAAATATAAAATGGTTTTTTCCACTCCCTAGGGAATCCCCCCTTCCCATGGTGTTCATGATCATTCCATTCCCCTTGTCCCAGGAAGGCATCCTCCCAATATCCGTCCCTATCATCACCCCTTTTCCCAAAAAAATGAAATTTAGAAAATTGTTCAAGAACTGCTCAACGCAGGTGTTATCCGCCCTAGTATGAGACCCTACTCTTCTCGTCTGGTCATGGTCCTTAAGAAAGAAGGTTCTTGGTGTATGTGTCCTGACTTATGAACCCTCAACAAACTCACCATTAAACACAAATTTCCCATTCCTATCATTGATGACCTCTTGGATGAATTGAGTGGCGCCCAATTCTTTACTAAACTTGATATTCTTTTGAGCTACCACCAGATCCGTATGAAAGAGGTAGACATTCCTAAGGATTCCTTTAGAAATCATGAGGGCCACTATGAGTTTTTGGTCATTCCCTTTAGCTTGTGTAATTGTCCATCCACTTTCCAAAGCCTCATGAATCATGTCTTTTGTCCTTTTCTCCGTCATTTTGTGTTATTTTTCTTTGATGATATCCTCATCTATAGAAAAAACTGGACAACCCATCTTGCTCATGTGGATCGAGTTTTCCATCTACTCTATCAGCACCAAATTTTCCTCAAACAATCTAAATGTGATTTTGGTACCTTGGAAGTAGAGTACTTGGGTCATCTTGTTGGCAAGGAAGGCATCAGGGTGGATCCTCAAAAGATTGAAGCTATGCAAGATTGGACTCACCCAAAGACTCTCAAAAGATTGCAGCAATTTCTTGGTTTAATAGGTTATTATCACAAGTTTGTTAAGAATTATGGAAATATTGTGAAACCTCTCACTGCACTCCTTAAAAATAATTCTTTCACTTGGAATCCAACATCTACGTAGGATTTTCAAACCTTGAAGATGGCCATGTGCACCACTCCAGTCTTGGCCCTTCCTATTTTCACAAAGACCTTTGTCCTGGAATGTGATGCTTCTGGGAAAGGAATTGGCATTGTCCTTATGCAAGAGGGTCGACCTTTGGCCTTTACCAACAAACAAATGTGCAAGATAAATTTGGGAAAATCAATCTATGAAAAGGAAATGTTGGCTATTTTACATGTCGTGGATATTTGGCGACCTTATCTATTGGGGAAATGCTTCCAAATTAAGATAGATCATCAAATCCTCGAGTATTTTCTAGAACAATGCCTTTCCTCCCTTGAGAAACAAAAATGGGTGACTAATCTCCTTGGATATGATTATGAGATATTTTACAAAAAAGGCAAATACAATGTTGTTACTGATGCACTTTCTAGAAAATATGAAGATGAAGGGTCTCTTTTTTCTCTCTCTTTCATTGTACCAAATCGGCTACAAGTTGTTCTCCAGGAATGGCTACACGATCCCAAACGTTCGCATCTGATACAACAATTGCAGTCCAATTCTCCATTTTCCCCAGGGTACTCTTGGCTCAATGATGAGATTCAATACAAAGACCATTTGTATTTAAGTAAATAGTCAAAAATTAAATACACGATAATTTCTCAGCTTCATGCTACACCCACAGTTGGGAACTCCGAGTTTACCAAAACCTATGACCAGTTCAAAATTTCTTTTTTCTGGGAGGGTATGAAACAGGACATTCATAATTTTGTGGCTGAATGTGATGTGTGTCAGCACAACAAGTGGGAAACTGTCAAATCTCCTGACACACTACAACCACTTCCGATTCCACCTGTTATTTGGTGGGATATCTCTATGGATTTTATTGTCGGCTTACCTAAATCAGAAAATAAATTAATCATCATGATGGTAGTTGATCGTCTTTCCAAGTATTCTCATTTATGTGCTCTTCAACACCCATTTACATCATCTAATGTGGCTCAACTTTTCATGGATCAGGTCTTCAAGCTTCATGGCATGCCACATTCTATTGTTTATGATCACAACCCATCTTTCACCAGTAATTTTTGGAAAGAACTATTCAAGCTATACGGCACCCAATTGCATCTCAACACAGCTTATCATCCCCAGACTAATGGTCAAACAAAATTTGTCAACAAATGTTTGGAAACATATTTGAGGTGTTTTGCATCGAAAAGGAAGAATCAATGGGTTCAATGGTTACCACTAGCTGAATGGTGGTACAACACTTTGTACCATACATCTACGTGCATGAATCATTTTGAATTGGTATATGGGAAAAACCCAACTTCTATCCTCTCATATTTTCCAAGTGTCTCGAAGGTCTAGGAAGTTGACCAACCTCTTACAGTTCTAGAAGCTATTCTTCGTACCCTCAAAAAGAATTTGGTCATGGTCCAAAATTGCATGAAACAACAAGAAGCTCAAGGTCTCTCTGAACGTTAATTTGCAGAAGGGGATCAGGTGTTTCTTCGACTACAACCTTACAAGAAAAATTCCCACAAGGATGACCATTGTCAGAAACGACGCCCAAATTTTATGGTCCTTATACTATTCTCAAGTGTGTGGGATAAGTGGCCTATTAGTTAGCTTTTCCCAATCATTCTAAGCTCCATCCTATTTTTCATGGTTCCTGCTTAAAGAAGGTGATTGGAACTAAGTGCCAAACTCAAACCAACCTTTCTGAGTTGGAAGAATAAGGCTCCATTTGGATACAACCACAAGAAGTTTTGGACCAGCGTGAGCATCGACTGCATCAACAAACCATCAAAGAAGTGTTATTCCAGTGGAAATATACAACTCCAACAGATGCCACTTGGGAACCAACTACCATTCTGCAACAATTTCTCCATCTCAAGCCTTGAGGACAAGGTTGTTTTTAATGGGGAGGACATGTTAGGGACCTAACCCCTCATGTAGGTAGAATAATATATTTCCATGTAATAAAGGTCAATACTAATAAGGCCTAGCAATAAGGAATAATAAGTCCAATGTAAGAAGACCTAATAGAAGCTTCCACTTCTAGAATGATCTTCCTCTAGATGTTTCTTTTGATAGACATATTTAGTATAAATAGGAGTCAAGGTTATGAGAACTTTTGTCTTGGATATTATTGTAATAGATCTCTTCTCTGCTAGAGATTTCCCCCTCGAAGAGGCAAGTTAACATTGCTCTCGGTAATCAAAGTGCTATTTCTGGTGTTGTTTTGTTATCATTTTGGTATTATCATGGTGTTGTTCTAGTTATATTGTTGTTCATCTAACATTTCTATCTATTTATTTCTATTCTGCATACTTTTTATATATGTAATATTGCATACACGCCATGGAAAATAGGGTTTGTGGCTAGTCCTGAAACTAGTGTAAAACAAGCGTTTCGGGTAAAAATGTCATAACTTCTTCATAACAGATCCAAATTCAGTAAGACAAAATGTATTGGTTATATTACATCCCGTAGTATTCCGTGTACAACTTTAAGATCCATACAACAAATATTATGTGTGGGGCATGCTCTATAAGTTCGCTCTCTAGAATAATCTAGAATTCAACAAGGTATGCCATTTTTTTTTTCTATAACTCATTTTCTGAGAGGTTCAAAGTAGTGAAATATGGAGGAATTGCATAAAAGACACTAAAGAACATTGTGTATCATTTTTAGATCTTTATTCATTACAGGGACATAGTTATGATTATTGCAAGTTAGAGTTTTTGACTAATCCAAAATTAGTCATGTGAGACTAAAGTAAAGTTTGATGAAAATGATAGTCTCTTCTTGTTAAAGATAAGGAAGGTTTGCAGGTATGTGATTATATACACCAGGTCTATTACAGAGTTACAAATCATATTTGGATGATGAAATTGATGAGGGATTTTGGTTAAGGTACATGTTGGGTACATGGTTGAGAAAATTAGTTGATGAGTTGGCACATACATGAGGTGTATAGTTGATGATACTGGTACATCTTGATGAGTCATAGTTTATGTGTATTTGATGCATGATTGGTACATATTTGTTGCATGGTTGATGCACTCATCTATGGTACAGGTTGAGGTACAAGTTGGTGCATGGTTGATGCACTTGTTTATGGTACAGGATGATTACATGTTGTTTTGTACAAGTTGATGCATGGTTGATGCACTTGTTTATGGTAAAAGTTGATTAAACGTTGATTGGTACAGGTAGTTATAGTGGTATATCTCATAGTGATAGTGTGACAGTGGTTCCATCATTCTACTTCTATGTCAGGGCGGTTGAACGGGGCAAGGAAAGGTGGTTGTAGCCACCTTTTGGTTGTAGCCTAAGAACATAGGGGGTTGTGGCCTCATTATGGTTGTAGCCAGAGAATTTGAGAGTTGAAGCTTCCCTCAGGTTGTAGCCTGAGAAACTAGGGGGTTGGAGTTTCCTTCCATTTGTAGCTGGAAAACAAAGGAGGTTGGTGCTTCCAATGAATGTAATTATGCAAGACATATGAGAAAACAAATTCTGTGATTTTTTGCCACTTTGGGTTTCCACGTAAAAACATTGGTGTATTGTGTATGTGTATGATTGCTCATTTGTTCATTGTTTATTTACTCTACAATTATTGGATGATAAAGCTACATTGATATAAGACTTTCATTTTATGGTGAAAAATGATTAAATTTCTCTATTACTGATTCACCCCACCTCTCAGTAATCCAACAACATGTAACACAACATTGTATGTGTGGAACATGAGTCCTCATAGGATATTGGATGACAAGGCTACAAAAGAGGAATTCTTAGGAGTGAAGCTAGGGATTGGTCATTTGAGGATCTTTGGTTGTCAAGTTTATATCCATGTTCCTGTGGAGAAGAGGACAAAGTTTGATGATGCACGCTTCCTCTGCAACCCGCAAGTCAGAAGGTCCGTGTCAAAACAGGATATTTCTCTCCACACTGGCCCGAAGAGCTTCATAATGACTCTTCTATTTCCCCTTCGAGAAATATGCACCCACAATCAACTTCAGAAATTTCCCCTTTATACTTCGAGGAATCGGACTTCGCACCTTCACGAACCTGACGGTTGAGAACCTGCCTTTCAAATCTTGAAACCTGAAAACAATCAACGTTGACCCATCCTCTTCTCTTTCAGGCTTTTCCTTATCATGATTTCGGCAGTCGTGATGTTGAACAACTCGTCTCCTTGACACCCGAATCTCTATTTGCCGAAACTCGGATACACTAGCGAGCTTTGACTTTTCAATGCCACTTCACTTCTGTCGGGACTTTGGACTTCGCAAGATCGTGAATCCTAATGCAATGAGTTTGGAACTTCACTCCAGGAAACTTTGATACAGTCAACGGAATTGAATCTGTGTCAATGGTGCGCCACCTGTCCTCTTCGCTGACTCCTCTGTGACCCCACACTGTTCTCTTAACCTTCGAGATTTAGAGTTTCATGATTTCATGATTCCCATTGCAAAGTTACGGAACTTCAACTCTCAAAATCCCGATATAGGTATCCACGTGTAAATCCAACGGCCCTTGAGGCTTGGATCTATGACCCTACTCCTCCTGAGCTTAGAACCTTTCGGGAATACTCACCGTATCTCCCCTACTCCTCCATGAGATCCAACGGTTCATGGGGCTTCAAAAATTCTCTTCAGAGAGTTCCGACCATCCATTCTTTCTCTTAGAACTCTTCCTCCTGTGGTCCGACGTCGCTACGCCTTCCTACAAACTTTCAAGGTACTTGGCCTTTACCTTCCTTCGACTGCTTCGAAGGCCCAATTCCTTCTAAACTATTCCCAACTTTGAGTCTTTCAGAAAACTCTTGCATGCACTCCTTGCAGCAACCTTCAAGCACTTCCAAGTGTTGAATCCTTCAACTCTGCACACACCTGCGACAATAGTCTCTCAGTATTCACTCAGGTTCGCAACCTTGAGACTTCACTCAGCCTGCACACTCCTTGCACGACTCCTATGCTTGTCTGCACTTTTGAGTGAATGAGAAAAAAAGCTATCTCTCCTGAGATTTCAGAGACAAACCTTTGAACACCTTGTCGATGCACTTCTTGCGGACAATTCAACTGCACTCCTTGTAGGAACTCTTGCTCAGATAGAGAAACAATTAAAACTCATTCCTTTTCCCTTTCCTCTCAGATTTCAAACATTCAACAAGAAATCATTCATACATGGCATAAAATAAATTGCATGACAAAAAGAGTAAAACATTCATGAGCATAACATTCAAAGATGCATACACAGAGAATATATGGACACCATGAGCCTGAATCACAACTTTCTTGTATTAATTCAGAACTTCTGTACATGGATTCTGCTACATAGCTCTCTGCTTCTCTCCTATTCTCATAATCATGCTCTCATAATAATGTTACAATGCACAAGGAGGGTGTCTATATCCCGTTTCCCTCTTGCTCTCTAAAACTGTCTAATCTAACATTCAATTCTATCTACTTGCATTAACTACTATAAATGCCTTCTACCTACTAAGGATGGGAGAAAATCGCTCAAGGTCCCGTTACATTTTACAAGTGTGCTTCTTCTTAATGGCTTCATTTAATATTGTGCAATAACTTCAAGGTGATTTCAAAATTTGTGCTGGGCGCTTTTCCAATTGTCCATTGTCTCCGCGCTGGCTCGCTTGAGATGCTCCTGCATCAAAGTTAGAGTCTTTAGGACAAAATGGTATATTTTTGGGGTACAATGAGACCTCAAATGATTATAGGATCTTCATTCTAGTGTAGAAAAATAATTTTTGATAATATATGTTAAGATTTGGGAGAAATTGACATCTAACAGATCTCAGGAGTCATTAGCAGTGATAGAGGATGCGAAACAACAAGATTTGAAGGATGAGCAACAATAAACAATTCAAACTTTAGGTTGGGAGGAGGAGTTATCCCCTTCCAATCATGTTAGGATACCATTGTGGCTATTATATACATTGAGGTATGTTGGTGAGGGTCATAGGAGTGAAGTTAGAAATTGAAGGCATCCAAAGAAGTTTTCAAACTATATGGATTTTACGAGTAGCATCATTGATGTTGATCCTTCCAATTTCGAGGAAGCAACATATCAACAATTATGGAAGGATTCCATGGTAGAGAAGTACACATCTATTATGAGAAAGGATGTTTGGGACATAGTGTTGATACCAAAGGGGAATTCAGTTGTGAGTTCCAGATGTCTCTACAAGATCAAGCATGTTGCAGATGGTAGCATCAATAATTTCAAAGAGAGGTTTCTGGTGAGAGGATTCTCCCAGAGAGAGGGAGTGGAATATGAGGAGATGTTTTCTCCAGTCACCATGTATTATTATATTCGAGTTTTTATTTTTATTGCTTCAGTTATGAGGTGGAGGATACATTAGAGGGATGTGAAAACAACTTTCCTCAATGGTATTGTTGAGGAGGAGGTATACATGGAAAAACCTCAAGTATTTGAGGTACATGGGAGGGAGTCTCATGTTTGTAGGCTTAAGAAATCCTTGTATGGAGCTAAACATGCACCTAGGGGGTGGTATTCCAAGATTGATGTATACTTGCAAAGTATGGGCTTTACTAAGAGTGAGGTTTATCCTAACTTGTACTTCATACTTGTTGGGTCAAATACACTCATATTGGCTCTATATGTTGATCATTTATTTCTCACAGGTACAGAGGATCTTATTATGGAGTGCAAAGCATATTTAGCAAGTAATTTTGAGATGAAGGACGTTGAATTGATGCATTATTTCTTAGGTTTAGATGTATGGTAGGTATTGAGAGAGATATTCCTTAGATAAAGGAAGTATGCAGTTGATATATTGAGGAGATTTAGGATAGAGGACAGTAAACATATGGCTACACCTATGATTACCAATTTGAAGAAGGTCGTGACTTCAAATTCGGAGTTGGTGGATCCAAAGATATACAGGAAGTTGATAGGTTCCTTGATGTATTTCGTCAACACCAGGTCATATATTCGTTTTGTTTTGAACTTTGAGTCAGTTCATGGTGGGAGCTAAGGTAGGTGCATTTGGTAGTAGAGAAACATGTTCTCATGTACTTGAGAGGTACACTGGAGTATGGATTGAGGTATATTGGAGGATATGGAGTGGATTTGTTGGAAAGTTGGATTAATACAATTGGTTTTCATTGATTTCAACCCTTAGAGATTGATGTTAACCCATGGAGAAGTTCAAAAACCCTAGACATGTGGTTGAGATAAATGGTGAGTTAGTTTTCATTGATGGAGTGGCTGATGTCGGAAGATGTGTTGGGTGCACATGAAGCCCCATTATGAAACCCATAGTTTATTTTCCTTGATGTCAACCCTTATATACTGATGTCAACCCTTGGAGAATTCCGGAATCCCTGGGTATGTGGTTGAGATTGATGGTGAGTTAGTTTTCATTGATGGAGTGGTTGATGTCAATATATGTGTTGGGTGCACATGAAGCCCCATTGTGGAACCCACAGTTTATCGAGAAATAAAGACATGAAGGTGAGTGTATCTATAGGTAAGACTATCATAAATGGATAATACACATCATGTTGTTTCCGGTTATAGGTTGTACCTCACATGGCTCCTTACAGTTGAGGAGATACAACTTTGTAAATATTGGAGAACCCTCAAGAATAATCTAGAAACGCTTAGAAGGTCAACAAGAAGTCAATTATTATAGAAGCCTCTAGTAAGTCTTCAAGAAGTTTTCTAGTCAAAGTGGTTGCAACAAGAAGTTAATTATGGGTAAAGTGGTTGTAACAAAGAAATCATGAGTTTACTAATTATAGGTAAAGTATTTGCAACAAGAATGTGGGTTATCCCTAAAATAAGGAAAATGGGTAAAATAGTTACAAGATAGCCCCTAAAGGAAGGCACTTGGGAAGTATAAATAAGATATCAAGAGACTCCCATTGGCACCAATTGAACACATTTAATATATGTCTTGTGAAAGGTTATTGAAGGAATTTTATTGACAAATATGAGCTAGCGCAAATCTAAGGGAGCAAAGGAGGAGTGACAAAAAAGTTTCATGATTACAGAGAAAAGTGAGGGTTTTATGAAAAACCTTAATTTAGATAATCCTCGCATGTTAGAATACTACCATTGGTTGCATACAGATCTTCACATGAGGCCCCTCTAGACAACCAACGTCATCCTATGAGAAAAAACTAGATCTGAAGGATGATGTGTGTATCATGTTTCACAAGTTGAGGAGAGTCTACAAGCAAGTGTGATAGTGTTCAGGTATTGCAGAATCATCTACATAAGTAAAAGGTATGTTTATATGGTTGTTTAAGGTTGGATATTTGTTATTTATTGAGGTATGGTCATGTGAGGTTAAGTATGTGCCCTTGAGGTACTATTGGATGTAAGGTACATGTTGTATGAGGTATATTTGCATAGGTACATTGTTTGTGCACTTTTTGTTTATACTTGGCATGCATTATTGCATATTTTGTTGAGGCATATCTTGTGTCATATGGTATATGTTTGAGGAAGTTTGGTTGTGATGTATTTTTGAAGATATTGGTACAAGTTGAGGTTGCATAACAGAGAGTGTTTTATGCATGGTTGATGCACTTGTTATGGTACATAGTATGGTACAAGTGTTGATGGTTGATGTACTTGGTTGATGATTGGTGTACATGGTTGATGTACATGGTTGATGCTTGAGGTGTTGGTGCATGGTTTATTCATGTGTTGTGGTACTTGTTGGGGTATAGGTTGTGGTACACAACTGATGCTTGGTATGGTACAAGTTTATGTGACAGGTTGATGCGATTTGATKATGTGATAGGTTGGCGTGACAAGTTATTGTGATAGGTTTTTGTGGCTGGTTAATGTGATAGGTTGATAGTGATGGGTTGACAGTGACAGGTTGATAGTGGCAGTCATTGTGGTAGTGAAATTTTAGTCTACACTTATATTTYAGATAAGAAGGATGGGGCAATGAAAGGGGTTTTTAGCCTCCTTTTGTTTGGTGTCATAGAATCAGGGAGTTGTAGCTTCCTAGGTTAGATCCTATAAAATAGGGGGTTGGATCCTCCTTCCAATTGTAGTTTTTAAATCCGGGATTTCTGGCTTCGTTCAGATTGGATCCTATAACTAGGGGGTCATAGCCTCCTTCTAGTTGGTGCTAGAGAATTGGGAAGTTGGTGATTCCTATGAATGTATTTATTCTTACATATAAGAAAAGTATTTTGTGGTTTTCTCCCATTTGGGTTTCTACATAAATATATAGTGTACTGTGTATATGTGGATGATCTTATGTATTGTTGATTTATACTTCTAATGATGTATTGAATGCTAATGATAAACCAATGATATATTGTTGATAAAGTTAAAAAATACATATTGTGGTTAAACGTAATATAATTTCTCATATTTATTCACCCCCCCCCTCTCAGTATTCCAACAATTGGTATCAGAGTCAGTGCCTTCAAGGATACAGTTTAACCACTAGAAGGAAGATCACAAAGAGAAACAATTTGTGTAGAAATAGAATACCAAAGTTCAATGGTCATAATGGCCTGCAGTATGAGATGTGGAGCATCAGATTGAAATTTTTTTTATAGGAACATGGATATGATGTTTGGTACTCAATTGTTACAATATACACTAGTTCAAAGATGCAAAATACTACAACTAAGAAATAATTGAAAAAGAACAACAAAATTGCAATGGATTTCATCATGGAAGGATTACCTGAGTCTGTGAAAGTCAAAGTGGGAAAATTCTCATCATCCAAAGAACTTTGGGATAAGATACATAATTTCTACTCAAAGGAATCCCATTCTACCATAAATCCAGAGAAAATTAAAGAAAGTGCATGTTCAAAACAAGAAGAAAGATTCTCATCATGTCAGATAGTTTCAGAAGAAGAATATTGTGAAGAAGGCATAGTAGACCTTGAAGCATATTTAATCAATGCCTTAGATGAATTGAAAAAATAAAGAATAAGATCAAGTCTCTTGAGGAACAATTATTCAAGAAGAAGAATTAAGAAAGTTTTTAAGAAGCCCAATAGGTCATCGTGAAACTAAAAGCTCAGCTAGAAGAAGATGTAACAATTGAATAAAAATAAAAAAGTTAGATGGAAGAGAAGCAGTGTTTGGAAACCAAAAGAAAAGAAGGAGAGAAGAGTGAATATTTTGATAGATCATCTTAAGGAAAGAATTGAGGAATTAAATCAACTAGAAGAAAAATTTGGTCAAGAAGAAAGAAGACTTGAAAAGGAAATCATCTCCTTGAAGATCCAACTTGAAGAAGAAAAGTGAACAAAAGAAGTCATGAAGAGCCAGATTATGAAGAAAGAGGAAGAGGTTGAGAATATTGAATACGAAGTTGTCACATTGAGAGAAAAAATCATCAAGCTCAACAAGAGCGTTGAAGAGAAAAAAAAATCCACATTGTCTGTAGAAAATGTTGAAGAGAAGCACTCCAATTTGCCAAAAAAGAAGAAAGAGGAAAGGAGTAAGAGTTATGCATAATTACTCAAAGGAAGGAATCATGGTTAGATGAAATCAAATAAAAATTATAGAGATACATCTTCAAGAAGCCCCTCCACATTCAATCCATAAAGAAGCTTCAATCAGAATGAAGGGATCAATAGAAGAGACGATCATGATCAACCAAGTAGTAATTTAGAAGGACTACACCAAAAATAATAGCATTCACTCCCAGGTATGTAAATTTACTTTATTCTCATTGTTTTTATTGTACCAAATTTGAACATAAAGTTGCATATTGCAGGGATTATGGAAGAAATGTTCAAGCAAGAAATACTCAAGCGAGAAATGCTTATGTGGCCCTACATAATGTTGAATGTTACAAATGTATTAAATATGGACACATAGACCATGAGTGTAGACACATGATGAATATTGATATCATATATAAGAAAGTTTGGAAAAGAAAACAATAATAGGTGAATAAATACCAGGTCTCAGAGATCACAGAATTTGCAAGTGTGAGGAAGAAAAGAAGAGCATGTGAATAAAGAACAAGCACAAGAAATTGTACTCTCAGGAATTGTAGTGCAAGGTCATAATGAATCCACAAGAAAAAGGGAAGAATTAAGAGTTCATAGAGATGACGAGTCTACAGACGAAGAGGAATACTGCTTCACATTAGGGGGGATTCCTCCATTGTTATGAGCCATCCTGCTTGGAGATTCCTAGTAAATATGAAAATTGAATAGGGCGAATTAGTGTAGTAGCTACTACAAATCAGAGAACCATATTTCAAGTAGTTCGAAGTGTTTGTAGAGATAGATTCAAAGTAGTCAGATATCATAAGTACAAAGTGATAGATGGGTCAGCATTGTGGACAATTGAGTAGCAGATTATGAACAATTTGTGACATATGGACAAAGATGGATATTTAACAGGTACATAAAACATAGGTTAGATAATATGCATAGAAGTTGTGGACAAATATGGATACTTATAAGGTACATAAAACATTGGTCAGATAAGATACATAGTAGTGAATCTACAATTGGAATCAGTGGAATTAGTTGGAATCAATTGGTCACATAAAGGAAACTAGTAAAAGGAACAACATAAAAGAGAAAGAGAAACCTTCAACAAAAGTTATATCATTAGAAGGACATTGTTGAAAAGTATGGTCATGACAGATCATTTTCAATCAAGTAATGAATTATTTTATATTTCACAGAATTACAAGAGGAAGCACCAGTGGAAAATTAGCCAACATTAGAAGAGATGAAATGAAACACTTACAAGTAGTCCTACATCTTGCAGAGAATTCAAGGGAATAGAAACAATCAAGAGATTTAGAAAGAAATATCAGTAGCATATTGACAGAGGGAGACATACCAACAGAAGGACTTACCTTTTTTCCCATGATGTCAAAAGAGAAGAGAAGAAAATATGCATGAAGATAGGGGGAGAATCCCCAAGGAGAGAGACCCTTTGTAATTGATTTCAAAGGGGGAGAGTGAGAAACATTGATGAAGAGAAATATTCATCGGGGGAGCATGAATGTTTCCATCAATGTTGGTTTTTCCATCAATGCCAAAGGGGGAGATGTTTGGACACTTGGTTTAAGACAGTTAGTTTCCATTGATGTCGACCCTTATAGATTGATGTCAACCCTTGGAGAAGTTTTGAATCCCTATATATGTTGTTGAGATTGATGGTGAGTTAGTTGTCATCGATGGAGTGGTTAATGTAAAAAATTGTGTTGGATGTAGATGAAGCCTCATTATGGAACACACAATTGGTTTTCATTGATTTCCACCATTAGATAAGTACAGAATCCCTAGATATGTGGTTGATATTGATGGTGAGCTAGTTGTCATTGACGGAGTGGTTGATGTCAACAGATGTGTTGGGTGTACATGAAGCCCCATTATGGAACCCAAAGTTGATTGAGGAATAAATACATGAAGGTCAGTGTATTTGTAGGTAAGACTATCATATATGGAGATAGGGGGAGCATCCCCAAGGAGAGAGACCATTTTTCATTGATTTCAAATGGGGAGAGTGAGAAACATTGATGAAGAGAAATATTCATAAGGGGGGGATGAGTGTTTCCATCAATGTTTCCATCAATGTTGGTGTTGCCATCAATGCCAAAGGGGGAGATCTTTGGACAGTTGGTTTAAGACAATTAGTTTTCATTGATGTCAACCCTTATAGATTGATTTCAACCCTTGGATAAGTTTGGAAGCCCTACATATGTTGTTGAGATTGATGGTGAGTTATTTTTCATTGATAGTTTGGTTAATGTCAACAAATGTGTTGGGTCCACATGAAGCCCCATTATGGAACCCACAGTTGGTTGTCATTGATGTCAACCATTAGAGAAGTACAAAATCCATATAGATGTGGTTGGTATTGATGGTGAGTTAGTTGTCATTGATGGAGTGTTTGATGTCAACATATGTGTTGGGTGTACATGAATCCCCTTTATGGAACCCAAATTTGATTGAGGAATAAATACATGAAGGTTGGTGTATTTGCAAGTAAGACTATCATATATGGATAATACACATCATGTTGTTTCAGATGATAGGTGTTATGTTACGTGGATCCTTACGGTTGAGGAGATATGACTTTTTAAAGATTATGGGACCCTCAAGAATAATCTAGAAACTCCTAGAAGGTCAACAAGAAGTTAATTATTCTAGAAGCCTCTATAAAGTATTCAAGAAGTTTTCTAGTGAAAGTGGCTGCAACAAGAATTTAATTATGGGTAAATTAGCTGAAACAAATACATTATGAGTTTACAAATTATAGGTAAAGTAGTTCCAACAAGAATGCGGGTTATCCATAAAACAAGGAAAATGGGTAAACCAATTACAAGATATCTCCTAAATGAAGGAACTTGGGAAGTATAAATAAGAGATCAAGAGACTCCCATGAACACCTATTGAACACATTGAATATATATCTTATGAAGGTTTATTGCAAGAATTTTATTGATAAATATGAGGTAGCACAAATTTGAGGCAATGAAGGAGGAGTGGCGACACAGTTTTTTGATTGCAGAGAAGAGAGAGGGTTTTATGAAGAAACATAATTTTGTTGATCCCCCTGAGTTATACTACTAATGTCCCACGAGGCAGCCTCATGGCTTGCATAGGGCTCGTCACGTGAGGCCCCGCTAGACAACCAGATTTTTCTTGAGAGGAAAAACCAGATCTGAAGGATGAGGTGTGTATCATGCTACAAAATCTAAGGAGAGTCTATAGACAAGTGTGACAGTGTTCAGGTACTGCAAAATCATCTACAAAATTAAAATGTATGTTTATATGGTTGTTTAAAGTTGGACCTTTGTGATTTATTGAGGTATAGCCATGTGAGGTTGAGTATGTTCCCTTGAGATACTATTGATTGTAAGGTACATGTTGTATGAGGTAGTTCTGTAGAGGTACATTGTTGGTTCACTTGTTTTTTGTACTTGGCACACATTCTTGGGTATTTTGTTGTGGCGTATCTTCTGTCATATGGTACATGTTTGAGGAAGTTTGGTTGTGATTTATTTTTGAATATATTGATACAAGCTGAGGTTGCATAACAATGAGGGTTTGATGCATGGTTTATGTACTTGTTATGGTACATGGTATTTGTTGATGCTTGAATCCTTTAGGACCAAAATGAAAACCTCACGATGATGTAAATCCCCCCATGTTTTTATAGAGGTGGTACTCCTTGTTACGAGGAAAATATCTCTATGGCTAGGGGTAAACCACAACAGAAGGAAATGACTGCAGAAATCAATTCTACTCTCAATTATGCTATATAAACAAATATGATAGCAAGACAAGATAAAAGGCCTACCTCCTCTAGATGTTCCATGAAGTCCACCGTTGAGCACTTGACCCAAAGCAATATACCTGCAACTAGTCCTCAACAACCAAGAGAGACAAGTATATGGTGATAATATATGATGTTAGCATATTCAATAACATAATCCATCAACATTCATAACAAATACACCTATTGAATAATAATTCAAATATTTTCAAGATGTTAATTGGATGAGAAAAGAGTATTTCTATTAATATATAATCAACATAAGTGAATAAGTTACAGACTTCCATGTCGACACGGCTCAGAACCAAGAAACTAAGCTCCTTCCATTTGGGCCTCCACCACTTCAATCCTCCACCAAAGGCAAGCTCATATAAGAGAGACAGTGAAGTTCTCAATTAGTAAGGGAAGAGGTTGGGGGATGAACAATGTGTTCAGACCGAAAGGAAAAAGGGATGCAGACTCAATGTGAAGTGAATAATTCCTCCAGATTAACTTTTCTATCAAAGTTGAATTCTTTCTCCTCTTTTCCATAGCTCATATTTGACCCATTTATAGCCTTCAAGTGGAACTGAAGGGTCAAGTCAAAACATTTCCAGTATATGGAAGGCCAAGGATCATTGATCTCATGACATGATATAGAAACCCGACACCATTTTTCAATTTTTGGCACATTTCCCGATGTACATGGGATGTAGTGGTGCAACCTACGTATATGCATGATGTATAGTAGGTAAGGTGCATATATGTGGAAAACTTATATTTTTATCTCTAGGATTTGTAAAAAGGGACTTCAAATCTGCATAGGGAAATGGAAAAATTCCTTTTGTGCAAGATTGCATGGGGTGAGGAAAATATTGTTATAAAAGATGCCCCCTAATGTGTGAGGTCAGAGGAGTATCTGCGATGGCCGAAATAAATTATAAAAACCTAGAAGTGGAGTAATGGGGACCCATCTGGAAGAAATAGTTGCTCATTACAATCTGTACTGACTTTGCGTACATGGATGCCAATTTGAATTACATTGCATATCCATGTGAAAATATACCAAACAACTATCCATGGCCATGAATAGGAAAGTACAAATGTGGTTACATGCCAAAAGTTGTCATAGTCACGAAGAAGGCCAAGTAAGACTAGTCTCAATATCAATATGAAGATATCTGTATGAAATGGAGTACAATTTGATCTCCCATGATAATTGAAGTCACACAGGTACTTCTCCAATGAAAACGTGGAAACAACTCAGGAAAGTTGCGGCTACAAACTGATGTCTTCAAGTATTCTACACAATTTACCAAAGGTACAAGTCTACATCATGTGAAGAAAGGAGTTGAGGTCGAACACAATGAGACTTTGTTTGATTACTAGTAATTGAGGTATACTATTAACAAATGCGAGACAACCTACCAATGATTAAAATAGGTATCAAGGAACCGAGTACAATCTTACAAGTTTGAATAAAGGAGTCGATATAGAACACTTGAATAATCCATTGATCAGGAGACATTGATGTATTCCCAACTGTTGATGGCGAGAGAACCTGCCAATAATGACTGCAAGCCTCTAGGTACTCATAGGACTCTAGGTCTCGTTTCCAGAATAGATGAGGTAAAGTCGATGGAAGGAGACCTATTGAAAGGAGATCATTAAGGCATCTCTCATCATTCAGTGCAAGGTACAAAGTAGGATCTTGATGATTTGGAGGAAATCAGACAGAGAACGTCCTCATGAACCAATAACCCTGAGTGTCTTTCACGTGTTCCAAGTGCAAACGGTACACGAAAACGACCCTCTAAATAGAATCCAATGAGGAAACATGTTGAAAAAGGAGAGGAAACCACCAATAAGGCTAATGGAATCCAATAAATTGCATGAATCCCAATGTGTGAATACATGTCTTATCGTCAAACAAAAGGGAAACCAACCAGTCAACGACCAATTATGAAATGTTGACTGTTGGGTTCAAGGTTACCTACCAATGAGGAAAGTAGGACTAGGGTGCATAATAGGACTATGAATTCATGTTATTTTGAGACAAACTGAGGGTATGGATGACATGCAAAGTCAAGAGTTCTAAGGAATGGTTGACACATGTTGATAGACATCCTTCGAACAAGAGCATGAGACATATGGAAGACTCTGACAACATAGACTCAATGATGAAACCATGAGATGCAGGAGGCATGAATCAAACTCTCCATAAGGATTGGAAGAGTAACCATTCGGGGGAGTAAACTCTTTGTAATGAGATCAACTTCCTAAGACCATGCTAAACCCAAAATTAAGATGACAAGTGGACTCAACAATTTTTTGTTATGTTCAAGGGTGACACAACTGCTTCCAATATACGATAATACTCCCTTCCCGCCCATATTTTTTTGTATATTCTTAGTCAAATGAATGCTATGATACAGAGGAGGAAACAAGTGTCACAAGTAAGAAAAACTAGTTCCAACAGTGGAACATACCTATTCTCAATGCAAGGAGGTGCATGTAGGATATGGACACTTGGGGGAATTTTCCCTCCTGGGTATAAGGTGTCAAGTTGAAAAGGATATAAACGAGGCTCTTCTTGGTTGAGGATGCAAAAATATTGAGGCAAAATGGTTTATAACGAAAAGAGAGAATTGAGAATAGGCTCAATACTACAAGCAAGGGCATGAGATGTAATCACAACTTAACGCCAAAAAATGTCATTTTTCATAATATTAGTGTACTTGGTTTGAAAAATGGATAAAATTGTACCAAATAGACATCCTTTCAAATCCAATTTACGAGTGTGAAAGAGACAAGTTCACTTGGCAATCTTTTCTCTTTTTTGAAAATGAGTCCAAAAAGAGATTAACTAAGACTCACGACCTTTCAATTCCAATTCAACAAGTGTGAAAGGGACAAATTCACTCAGAAATATTTTTTGATTTTTTAGAGGAGTCAGAAACGAGCTTAAATAAACTCGTTTGGGAGTTTTCTAGGCAGCATGTAATGGGGGGGACCAAGGCTCCCGTGGTGGACTTCTTTGAAATGTCAACATCTTATGAATAGTTGACACAAGCTTGGGAAAACCCAAAGCTCTCCAAGTCGAGGAGGTTAAAGTGATAGCAGAGGTTACCTTCTCCATGATATATCAGATAATGTTCCTTACTTGAAAGGACATAGGAGAAGGCATTGGATATGCCATAAGACCATCCCAATCAAAGGGAACCACCCTTGGACTTGGAGGGAGCATACTCGAAGAGAGTGGAATGCCCACTAGTGTAGAAGGTACATAACTAGAAATGCTAAGGAAATGGTATAGAAGGTATACAACTAGAACTAGAAGAGTGAGATTGACCAAAGATTGCATCGACAATGCCACTTCCTTAGGCTTTTCACTCTCCAAGAGAAGAGTGGGATCGACCGAATATTACATCGACATGATCACTTCTTCAACTGTTGGTTGACAAGGATGCAAGACACCAAGGTAAACATATGCATCACCTGTAAAAATAGGAGTGGTGTTGGTCAAAGATTGCATCAACACGACCATTGGTTGAACAGGATGCAAGACAACAAGGTCAAGAAATGCATCACCCCCAAAAATAGGAGTGGTGTTAGCCAAAAATTGCATCAGTGTGATGGTTGTATAAACCATGGAATGTTGGGAAACTGAATATGACTCAGAACCTGGAGAGCCCCCAGGCAAGGACCATGCTTCTGGTATCAGAGCATTAGCAGGACATAAATGAGTAAGGTGATTTATTTCGCATGTCCTGCAAAGGAATTTTGGATTACGTCTGACATGTCTAGGTTTATTAATCATATGAATTCCCCTGGCATGACTTTCAGTGGTTGGTGACATGCTCTCAACATGATTGGAAGAGGCTGGTAGACAATCTCCAACATGACTAGCATAGGTTGGTGATGAATCCCCAACATGACTAGCTGAGGTTGGTGATGTATGTGTAGTATGATTAGAAATGAATAGACTTGTTCCCCCAACATGACTTGCAGTGGCTAGTTGTGGGTCTTCAACATCACTTGTAGAGGTCGTCGACCAATGTCCAACATGACTAGCAGTGGTTGGTGATGGGGCTCCAGTATGACTGGACGTGACTGGAATATCAGTGGTAGTGATTTGTGGCATTTGAAACCAAGGTCCAGGGAAAGATTGGTTTTGAGACATTACAGGCCAGGAAGGGTCCTGGTATACACCCTGGCCCTGTCTGACAAGATAATATCCTCTTTCATATTGATTTATAAAGGGTTCCAAGGGCATTGACACCAAGGAAGACGCTTGTGAATAGAAAGGAGCATGAAAAGGGTTACTCATGTGAAGATATATGTTTCCCCCAGACGAAGGAACTTTGTGAAGGCGGTTGCCTATACTATAAAAATAACTCCCCTCAGATGAAACACTAGAGGAAAAACAAAGTTCCTCCATGGGAAAATCATTCGTAAGAACCATCATAGAGGAAGAAGGACATGTGGATGGAATGTAATAAGTAGAATTACTACCCATTTGAGCACTTTCTCCTGGAAAAGTGGATTCGTAGGAAGGAATATTCCAACCTCCTACCGTAAGATTTGTTTGAGGGATATGACTCCCACCAAATAGAGAGGGAGAATAAAGAGGCATCATGCCCCCAGACCCAAAACTTGGATTTGCATAAGTAGGTGAGACAGAGGATGGCAAGTGCGAAGACATGTCTGGCATACCATGAGAAAAAAAATTAGAGACCCAAGGAATTGACTGAGTACCATAATTTTGCATACCATTATGAAAAGCGGATGGATTTGTCCCCATGAAATGAGCAAACGTCACGGGGGAGGTAGCGGTAAATGAGGGAGTTAAAGGAACTCCACTATCCATGATAATGAAAACTCAAGGCACAATATAAGATCCTAAGGTCCACTAATAATCAAAGAGCACAAGAAAATAAAATAAAATAAAGTCCAAAATTCACACAAATAAGATAAAGTGGTTGAAGGGACCTCCCTCTCTAAAGTAGGTATGCCTTGCCCAAGAGGGGCCTAAGACTCCGCTGCTAAAGATTGGAGGAAAAAAAATCAGTTACAAGGGCCCTCGTGGGATTAACAACTAGTCGGTCAAATCCCCCTGGAGAGGTAATCCTCCATAAATGTTGTGTGTTCTTGGACCCTTATCTAACCTAGGGTACCTATAGAATAACCCCTGCAAGTAACCTATGTGGTACCTAAGTCAAGCAACTAAGAAACCACGGTATAACCGATGCATAGGTGAACAGTCGTAAGTCAGGTCCACCATATGGGCAGGGTAGAAAATCCCTAAGCCTTGAAAGCACCACCTCTCACAGAGGTAAGGGCACTAGAAACATCCCCAGATATGAATAGATCCCCAAAAATATCTCTGACGCTAAGAAGGTATTAGGGGGATATTCCTTCAATCGACCTCACATGACCTCGTGCTTAACTCCGATGTAAGTGGAGCCTCCTGATATTACCGATTATACAATGGATTTCTCCACTCCCTTAGTCAGACACATATGTTGATTTAATAGTCTTGGAGAAGTTTACTCACAAAATTCTATTCCAAGGAACTAAATCCTAAGCTAGTTTGTGCACCCTAGAGAATAAAATCATTACTAATCAATATTAAATTATATCATTTAATTTTTATGTCTTTTCTTACTCAAAAGGTGAGGTCGTGAAACTAATGATGTTATGACTCAACAAACAAAATAAATGAATATGAATACAATGCAAAGTCCTAACCACAGTTTCCAATAAATTATATGCTTCTCAAAAAATTAATTTTCAATTCAATTATGCAATTCTAAATAAAAATGCAATATTTCTTTACATGCACTAAGATAAATGACAAAGACTTAATAAATCAAAATGACAATCAATGTAAAATGCCTAATATTTTTGTATTTTCAATATAAGAAAAACGAAATGCAAGGACTAAACAACAACTTGATATAAAGACTCTACTGTGTATAGATAGAGACAACCCAAGTAGGATATCAAGTTGCAAAACACCCAACCGAAGGTGCAAGGAAAATCAAAATGAGAATATGATGAGAAAGGTACCACCCAAAAATTCAACCAAAGACAGGTTTCCTATCGTTCCCCAGACACTTAACAATCACTACAGAGACCCAAGAAGACTCAACAATCATCAAAACCTACCCAACAACCACCAAACCCAGAAAAAAAAAACAAAGGTTGATGTATGTGGTTGTTCAAGGGAAAATCACATATGTACGCAGCTTGCAGAAGGAAAACACGAGTATGTACGTGACTGTTAAGAAAAAACCCGCATATAAGTGTCAAAACATAGCTAGGCCAAGGAGAAGGATGAAAGAATCAGACCTAGAGTGAACAGAGTTTGTCAAGAAATCATACAATAAGAAACTCAATATGAACGAGAGCAATCTAAGGAGAAAAACACTCCAAACCCCCAAAAGAGAAGATTCAATCCCTAGTATGGTCGTCAATTCTGTTATGAAGAAAATCTCTCTATGGCTAGGGGTAAACCACAACAGATGAAAATTACTGCAGAAATCAACTCTACTCTCAAGTATGCTATATAAACAAATATGATAGAAAGACAAGATAAAATGCTTACCTTGTCTAGACATTCGATGAAGTCCACTATTGAGCACTTGACCCAAAGAAATATACCTGCAACTAGTCCTCAACAACCAAGCAACGCAAGTATATGGTGATGATATATGATGTTAGAATATTCAATAACATGATTCATAAAAATTAATAACAAATACTCCCATGGAATAATAATTCAAATATTTGTAATATGTTAATTGGATCCAAAAAGAGTATTTTTATTCATATATAATCAACAAAAGTGATTAAGTTACTAACTTTTGTGTCAGAATGATTCAGAACCAAGAAACTAACCTCCCATTTGGGCCTCCACCACTTCAATCATCCACCAAAGGCAAGATCATATAAGAGAGAAAATGAAGTTCTCAATCAGTAAGGGAAGAGGTTGGGGGATGAACAATGTGTTCAGACTTGTTGGCAGCCAATTCAATTTTTTCTATTGTCCTATAAGCTGCCTACACCTATGTCTTCTGAACTTCAAATTGTCGTCGCATTTTTCAAATAGACGATATTTTCATTTCTCGCGACACTTGCAAATTGGTCTCCTTTTAGTTTTCACGACTATAAGCGTGAAAAATCCTCCATCGTTATTTGAACTGTCATGATCTTTTTATTGATATTTTGAGTGGCACTTACCTTTGGATTATCATTTTGTGGCTGAAAGGATTTTCGAACTATGCCTATTTGGACATTCTTATATTGGTTGCATAACTTGATTTTATTAAACTGGTAAGGCATTGAGCATATAAATTTATATTTTTGGGACTTGCCTAGTCATTGAATTGCATAGGGGTCATGGTTTATTCTGTTTTTAATATATGATGTTCTCCTTATTATTATTCTTTTATAGCTCTTGGCTTGTCAATTCTATAAATATCGATTATCACAATGTTTTAAAACTTTTGATTACACATTTATACAATGGCGCATGTTTAACACCCGGTGTTGGTTTCACGTTGATGGCAATGGTTTGAAAAATTATGGTTAATGGCGCATTGGTATAACACCCACCGTTTGATTCTTTGGTTGGTTGAATGATTTGGTTTTGAACTATGTTATGATTGTTGAACAGAGGTGCAATTCATCGGTTGTACTTTGTCATAACTATTATGCATGGAGGTGAATAACTCCACCACCCTCGCATGTGCACATTAATGCTTCCCCTTTGATCGTTCATTGTGGTTAGACCGAATGGCTTTGCTCCTGTGCATTGGTAAATTCAACCCAAATACTTACCATGTGCTCGCACCATGGCCCCTGTCGTCCGAGCTGAACCCAATGGCAGCCAGGCTCTGTTGATGTTCGATAGTGCGTAAACAACGTTGGCATAATTTATTGATGATAATCAAACAGTTTATCACCTGCGAGGGTTGGTATGGGTTTGTTTTCTTACACCACCTTCGTTTGCTTATGGTTTTTATGGGTTATCAGCTCAATTTTCCCTATTATTTACATAGAAGCCTGTTCAAAATGTCTAAGAAGTAAAAAAGGAACCAGGCTTATAGTAGCCTTTTTCATTATGGGCTGGTTAAGATTATTGTGATCTATCATTTGAATCTACGTGGAGATTGTTGGAGCAATTTCCTTGCTCGGAATGATTTTGAGGATTCGAACCCACCATAGGTTGACAAACTTGTGGTGAGCGAGGACAAGTCTGTACCCCTAGTACTCGATAACATCCTGCTACCTAAACCCTTTCCCGACTCACCTATCAACCTACCCCACTCTGCCACTAAGGCTGTTGAGACTGATAAGACTTTGGGCAAAAAGCCTAAGGCAAAACCCACTGTAAACGCCAAAGGCAAAAATAATGCCCGTTTGATTTCGCAGATGTCAAGAAATAAGCCAAAACCTCCTGTTGATCCAAACCCTATCGTGTTGAGTGAAGACTCCGACTCGGAAGTAGAGCATTTCTTGGCTAGTGAATACCCCTATTCGCAAGGTCTGTGTGCCAAACCCTCTCCTGCTCTGTCTCAATCTACAGTGCCACCCTGTGGTCAATGCAGCTCGTGGTTAGAGAGATATTATCTTGATGTGCCAATTCTACAGTCAAGAATTCACTCTTTGGAGGATCAGGTTGCATAGATTACCAGTCAAAAGGATAAGTTACAAGCCACTGATAAGAAACAAAAGACAACAAGTTCCATATTGTTTAAAAATGTGGAATCAACTACAGCGGTCGTGAATTCTAAGTTGGCATAGTTTGAGCAGCCTCACACAGGTATGTTTTGATATCGCTTGTTTATATAACAAATTCGAATTTGGTTTTGAATAGCTCTGATTACACCATTGATTGGATCTGTCACATTGTATGCATTCTATACATAGCTGTGTTTTGACTAAATGGAAGTCTGTTTTCCCAGTTTAGTTTCGATTGGATTTTCATCGATATGATTGATCTTGGTGTGGATTTGATTTGTTTAAATGGATGCTCTGCTGTTAATTGAAGTCATTTGTATCTATTTTAGACAAAAGCTATTTCTCATATTCAATTTTGAACACAATCACATTTCAATTTGGTTTGGTTATAATGTATACGATATGATTGGTAACAATTTTGATATGGTTAATTGTTACGGTTTTATATCCATATGACTTTCGACCAACTTGAATACAGTTGGGATTATTTTCAATATGATTCTGTACAAATTCACCCAAATAATGAATAGATCCAATTCATAACGGTTATACCCAGCCAGTTAATACGCATCATTTTACTGTTAGTTCCACCATGTTATCGATTGGATTCGTAATAGTGATGGATACTCTGTTTGAATTTGATTCATAGAACGAGATTGATTACATCCAGATTCGCGATTTGTTTCTATAATTAAACTCAGTCATGATTTGTTTCGATTATTTGCCCAGTTGGAAATTATAACTTCTGTTGATTCTATTAAGATTGCGATCACAATTAATTGATCATGTCTGTTGACTGTGCAAGGATCAATCACAAATTTGGTTGGGTTGATGCTGTTATGTATGATTTCGTTTACACATAATCGAAACAGTTTCTCTATCTGTGTATTCGATTAAATGATATGAATCCTTTCCTATATCGTTATAACTATAACGAATGAAAAATGGTTGTGTTGGATTAGATCGTATCACATCTGATATGTTTTCCAAATGGATATGAAACAATCTTATTGCTATTCGATTATGACTCATTTACCCGATTTTGTGGTAACAGAAGAACATAGTATTCCTATCTCTGTTTTTTATTGAATCATTTTGATCCTGTTTAATGTTGAATGATAAAATCATTTTGATTCGTTTTCAAGTAATCATTGGAAGATAATTGGATTTAATTCTTTTAAAAGATTTGATTTGATTTCAATTCTGATTCTGTAGCTAAGTCTGTAGACTTAAATTTTTATTGTTTTATTAAGAAAATATCTCTCTAACTTGTTGTTTTTGGTCCATTACAGGTCAATTTGAAATTGCATTAGATTTGATGAGCAGTTAGAAGATATTTGAAATATTTTAGTTTAATTTTAGTTCCTAGTTTAGTTGATTTTGGGATATCTTCCCAAATTTCATGTAAACAATTTATAACTTCCACAGGGAGGTTTTACCCTGTGGAAAACCTTTAAATACTTCTTATTTTTTGTAATAATCATCCTCATTCGTGGGAGAACAAACATATGGAATTTTAATACAGACTGAGGCAGAATTTGATGTTTTGTTACAACTTTAGCTTCTCATGATATCAATATTTTGTTTCATGTTATGTGTATCAATTTGTATTTGGTTAATGACTACTTTAGCTATCTTAATATTTTGCAAATGATATAATTTAATCACTATAATCCATATCTGATTTCTTCTAGTATTTTAAAAAAACATAGCAATTACTTAATTCAATTTGCGAACAACAGATTTCTCTTCTTCATAAGTTGAATTATTAAATATAAGTTTTTGCATAACATGTTTCCCTTATTGCAGAGATTTATAAATCATATAATTGTTATGATTTTTTATGTCTTGTTTGTCCTGTAAACAACTCAAAGAGCAGTGCAGCCTATCGTTTATGAGAAGCTTTTGGATTAACCGGTGCGAGTTTCCTTCCTCCGACCATCTTCGAAGTCATCATACACATGACAAATTAGGAGCGTTTCCAGGTCAGTTTGTCATTTGTTTGTTTAGAATATTATTAGTAGTTTAGTTTAGATGTAAGTTTAGTTAGAAATATATGTAGTTAATACTAGATCGTTTAATTTCAGTTAATTTTATTTCTTATTCATAAAATCATAAAATCAAAAATATATCTTTGGCTGTCTTAGGGAAGAAAGCAAATGATTTTTACAGGTTTTATTCAAATCTGCAAGTTGTAGATAATGTATATTTGTGAATAAGTTGTAATTCAATTAGAAGTTAGACAGTTAATTATTAGAATTAGTGTAATAGTAATTAGTAGTTTGTATATATAATAGTTAGAGTAGTTTATATTTAGTTTTAGTTTAATTTAGTAGTTTGTTTTAATTAGATTAGTTAGTATTAGTTATTGTTAGTTAGTTTATTTTGTTCTTAGTTAATTTGTTTTATTTAGTTTTATTTAGTTTTTAGTTTGTTTTATTTGTTTTAGTTAGATTAGTTAGTTTAGATTAGTTTTCTCTTTGGTTTTCTTAAGACCTTAGAGCAGCCAACGGAGCCGTTAAACCCGTCAGGGTGGTTCATTCCAAACGGCTTGGGTTATTAGACAACCCCGGGCCGGTTCCACTCTCTCAGTTGACGGACGGTCAATTTTTCCCGTCAACAAATGGCGCTAGAAGGAGGGCCGACTGACAAGCTGGCCTTGTAGGAGATTTTATTTTTAAATGTATTCAATTTCCCCCATGGCTCCCCAAATCACTGTGTTGGAACATGCTTTCAACTTCTCATTACCCGATGTTCCCACCGAGACAGTCTCTTGCTTGTCCAAACTCACCTTTGATGGTGAAGGAAATACATCTGCTAAAGATCACCTCAACAAGTTTTGGTGCAAGTGCATCAAACATGACATCTCAGATTTAGGAGTTTTATGCAGACTATTCGCTTTTACTTTTAGAGGTCGAATCAAACAATGGTTTGAATCCTTTCCAACATGTCACATATTTGATTGGTTTCAATTTGTATATGAGTTTCTAGATGCTTTTGAAATTTATAATTTTGATCAATTATGTGAAGAATTTCATACTTCGGTAATCAACGATGATCCATCTTCAGAATGCTTTTTGACAAAAGTCTATCATATCCTCTGTAAATTTAATCTAGATGACATGTAATTGACATTAAATATCTTCTATGATTCTTCCATCCCTTCCATTCAGTCATGTTCAATCACAAACGAAGAACCAATTGCAAATCCTATCACTCAACTTCTAGAACAATCTTCTTCGCAAGAAGAGGAAAATTCTTTCGATAATGTTGAACAAGCTAGGGAGGTAGAATCTATTGATCATGCTCTTATTGACAACCAAATTGGTTTTTCCTTTGAATCATTGTATTGTTAGTCTAAGACTAGTATGGAAGATGATTTGTTTCTGGCTCAAGGTGAATACCCTCATTCTTGTAACTCATGCTCTAATCAACATTTAAAATCAGTCATTGAAGAACACTTAAGGAACGGAAATCTTCTTGAATGTTCTGGTACTCCTATGAAACTGATTAGAGAAGGGGTTATGCAACTAGAAGAAGAAACTTTAAACCTTCATCCTCAAAATGTACTTTGTTCACAGGAAAGACTAGATGTTGGTCACATAAATTTTGAATTATCTAAAAAGGAAAATCCAGATGATCATATTATGTTAAGGAATTTGTCACCAAATCAGAGTAAGGGTTTTAAAGAAAGTAAAGAGAATTGTCTTGAAAATACCATCATTGAGTATCATAGTTCAAGAGATTCTTTTTATCTACTTATTTCTGATTCCTTTTATTATTTATATCCTGATCTATTCCTGGATTCTGGTGGACTTGACATCTTACCTACAACATACTACTCTTTTCCACCACAATCATATCCTTTCGATATGCTAAATTTTGGTGAAATTAATTCCGAGCATAACATTGATAAAACCGGATTTGATGCTTGTTCACTTTCATCACTCACATGGGAAGAGGACATGTTGCGAGATGATTTTACACAGTTTCTTGTTGAAAAGGACAATGCATTACATCTTATGGAAATCAAACATTCTAAGTTTCATACTCGTTCTTTGCTTAGCTCGAATCTTAATATTGATACTTCACATTTTGAAATGATCAATCTCCTCGAAGGAAACATTCAAACCAATGATCTTATTGATTGCACAAATCCTCCTATGATGAGCTTTCCATTGCTATATTCGTTTCATCAAAGTCATGGTTTGCATCCCCATTTTTGTGACAGGATCTTAGAGTGTCTTGAATATTCATATATGAAAAATTTTCATAATAAAGACAAAGTTGAGATTTCTTTCTTTTTACCCAATTATCTTGGAAGTAGGCGTGACATGTTTCTTTTAGATCCTCCATGTGAAGAAGTTAATGAACACGTAAAGAATTGTCAGGAGGATGGGGCATTTCAGCCTTGGCTGATGGTTTTTCCATTTCCTCATAATCTTGACGAGTTTTTCAAAACTACTTACACTCACCCATGCCATTATGACCCTTATCATGACAAGATTGCGCAATGGCTGGAGGATTCATACAACAAGAATATCCAAGGAAGTGGTAAGATCATGCTTACTTTGTTTCTAGATGATGATTATGAAGGTAAGTGTGATATGTTTCTATCATTTGTTGATATTGTTTATGGATAAATTCGTGAGTGCGGACACAGACCAATCTCCCCAGATCCACCTGGATCTGAAACAAAACGTGACAGAATACTACTCTTTCCCTAGATCTAGATATTGAATGAACTAAGAGAAATGGACGGTGGACATACCTTATTAACTCTCTCCTTTAATCTCTGTTGTTCCTTGCTCCACTCCGATGCTCTTGTGTCGTTCCAATCACAACAACACAAACCAATCACAACAAAGGCATTAATATATTCAATACCTAGTCTATACATGTGATCAAGGAATCATGTAATAAGATGACATCATCATTATGGGAAAGGGACATAT
>ML794618.1:947518-958256 GCA_009831015.1 Picea engelmannii
GATGTTGTCAGGGAAGTCCCCTTGATCTCTTTCTCTTTGCTCTTAGTTCAACATTTATTTTCAAAAATGCAGTATCATCATGAAAATCTTAAATGGAAAGTAAAGAGATAAATAAATCTAAATCAACCCTGACCCAAGGTACCATGAGTAGGACTACTTTCCCATCATTCGGGATTTTCCTACTTTCTTTCAGTTTGTTAGGGGATTGTTGCATGAGGTTTTCGGATGCACCTCCTTTGCATATTTGTTTTTTGTTTTTGTTGTTTGGATTTCTTTGCTTTCCAATTTTTTCTTCGCTGGTGTGTTTGGATTTCTCCCTTATGCTTACCAGTTTTTTCTTTTGGAAATACACCTACCTGCATCACTGAGCTATTTAGACAAAGATGATAGAAAATTTCTTCCCTGAAATAACTTCTGAAAGTTTGTACAAACATCAATGATATATTGCTGAAATTGATATCTATGTTGGAAAAATTTTGTTTGAAAAAAGTTTACTGATTTCAATCTTTGAGCAAAGTTTGTCATGATCATCTATTATCTTTTTACGCTGTCCCTTTTCCGTAAAGGAATGACTCAAAATATGTCTCCCTGTCGTAGGAAGTTGTTTTTATAAATAAAACATTTCTAGAGATGAATAAAAAACGGTCTTAAAAAATCTTGATGAGGTCTAAAAAATATGTTAAAATATCAAGATTTTCAGCGTCACCCCGCTCAGTTATATATCTATGAAAAAAAAAACAAAATAAATTATCAATAAGAGCCATGGGAAGTGCTTGTAAACCCGTCGGGATACTGAACAGGTCTGCTGGCAGCGGGTAAATGCATGCATGGCACCAAGACAACTTTGTCGGGGTACTGAACAGGCCCACTGGCAGTGACGCAATGTCGGGTACGTGAAAATCTGCAAAAAATATAAGAAACCTCTTTAATGTCCTTTATTCTGATCTAGAACCTCTTGACAGGATACAGATGTCAAAGTGGGTTAAATGGCAACCCTGTCGAGGCTATGGACACCTACTGGAAGTAGTGGCCATGCCAACAGTATTGGAGATTTTATCTTTAATATCGTGACTTGCTGATCTTAAGACTGTTATTGGTTTTCATCTTTTAAAACAATGCTAGAAAAGATGGTAAATGATGATGTTTGTATGATCTTCTGGTTGTTGTTTTTGAGTTGAAATTTTCTTGGCTGTCCTAATCTGAATTTATTTCTTTTGACAGAGATAACTGCTTCTACCAGTGTGTCGCCATTGTTGGCAGCCAATTCAATTTTTTATATTGTCCTATAAGCTGCCTACACCTATGTCTTTTGAACTTCAAATTGTCGTCGCATTTTTCAAATAGACGATATTTTCATTTCTCGCGACACTTGCAAATTGGTCTCCTTTTAGTTTTCACAACTGTAAGCATGAAAACTCCTCCATCATTATTTGAACTGTCATGATCTTTTTATTGATATTTTGAATGGCACTTACCTTTGGATTATCATTTTGTGGCTGAAAGGATTTTCGAACTATGCCTATTTGGACATTCTTATATTGGTTGCATAACTTGATTTTATTAAACTGGTAAGGCATTGAGCATATAAATTTATATTTTTGGGACTTGCCTAGTCATTGAATTGCATAGGGGTCATGGTTTATTCTGTTTTTAATATATGATGTGATCCTTATTATTATTCTTTTATAGCTCTTGGCTTGTCAATTTTATAAATATCGATTATCACAATGTTTTAAAACTTTTGATTACACATTTATACAATGGCGCATGTTTAACACCCGGTGTTGGTTTCACGTTGATAGCAATGGTTTGAAAAATTATGGTTAATGGCGCATTGGTATAACACCCACCATTTGATTCTTTGGTTGGCCAAATGATTTGGTTTTGAATTATGTTATGATTGTTGAACAGAGGTGCAATTCGCCGGTTGTACTTTTTCATAACTATTATGCATGGCGGTGAATAACTCCACCACCCTCGCATGCGCACATTAATGCTTCCCCTTTGATCGTTCATTGTGGTTAGACCGAATGACTCTTCTCCTGTGCATTGGTAAATTCAACCCAAACCCTTACCATGTGCTCGCACCATGGCCCCTGTCGTCCGAGATGAACCCAATGGCAGCCAGGCTCTGTTGATGTTCGACAGTGCCCACAGTGACCTCGAAGACAATGGGTGGCTTCTGTTTATACAAAAATTCGAGGGTTTTAACCTCTGCGTTGCTCGACAATTCGCCATGACCTTTGATGGCTGTCGAGCCAAGGTCGGCGATGTTCAATTGGAAATTGACAAGCAGTTTATCAGTCTTGCTATGGGTTTTCCTGCCACTGGACAACGATGGTCCAAGAATTGCAAAGTAGAGGAGGTCCCTTGGACACTGCTCTTCCAGTCGCGTAAATTTATCTCCTGTGATAAAGTTTTTCCCGTGACCATGCTTAAACAACGTTGGCATGATTTATTGATGATAATCAAATAGTTTATCACCTGGGAGGGTCAGTATGGGTTTGTTTTCTTACACCACCTTCGTTTGCTTATGGTTTTTATGGGTTATCAACTCAATTTGCCCTATTATTTGCATAGAAGCCTGTTCAAAATGTCTAAGAAGTATAAAAGGAACCAGGCTGATAGTAGCCTTTTTCATTATGGGCTGGTTAAGATTATTGTGATCTATCATTTGAATCTACGTAGAGATTGTTGGAGCAATTTCCTTGCTTGAAATGATTTTGAGGATTCGAACCCACCACAGGTTGACAAACCTGTGGTGAGCGAGGACAAGTCTGTACCCCCAGTACCCGAAAACATCCTGCTACCTAAACCCTTGCCCGACTCACCTATCAACCTACCCCACTCTATCACTAAGGCTATTGAGATTGATAATCCTTTAGGCAAAAATCCTAAGGCGAAACCCACTGTAAATGCCAAAGGCAAAAATAATGCCCGTTTGATTTCGTGGATGTCAAGAAATAAGCCAAAACCTCCTGTCGATCCAAACCCTATCGTGTTGAGTGAAGACTCTGAATCGGAAGTAGAGCGTTTCTTGGCTAGCGAATACCCCTATTCGCAAGGTCTGTGTGCCAAACCCTCTCCTGCTATGTCTCAATCTATAGTGCCACCCTGTGGTCAATGCAACTCGTGGTTAGAGAGATATTATCTTGATGTGCCAATTCTACAGTCAAGAATTCACTCTTTGGAGGACCAGGTTGCACGGCTTACCAATCAAAAGGCTAAGTTACAGGCCACTGATAAGAAACAAAGGACGACAGGTTCCATCTTGTTTAAAAATGTGGAATCAACTACAACGGTCATGAATTCTAAGTTGGCATAATTTGAGCAGACTCACACATGTATGTTTTGATATCGCTTGTTTATATAACAAATTTGAATTTGGTTTTGAATAGCTCTGATTACAGCATTGATTGGCTCTATCACATTGTATGCATTCTATACATAGCCGTGTTTTGACTAAATTGAAGTCCGTTTTCCCAGTTTAGTTTCGATTGGATTTTCATCGATCTGATTGATCTTGGTGTGGATTTGATTTGTTTAAATGGATGCTCTGCTGTCAATTGAAGTCGTTTGTATCTATTCTAGACAAAAGTTGTTTCTCATATTTGATTTTGAACACAATCACATTTCGATTTGGTTTGGTTATAATGTATACGATATGATTGGTAACAATTTTGATATGGTTAATTGTTACGGTTTTATGTCCATATGACTTTCGACCAAATTGAATACAGTTGGGATTATTTTCAATATGATTCTGTACAAATTCACCCAAATCGTGAATAGATCCAATTCATAACGTTTATACCCAGCCAGTTAATACGCATTGGTTTACTATTAGTTCCACCATGTTATTGATTGGATTCGTAATAGCGATGGATACTCTGTTTGAATTTGATTCATAGAACGAGATTGATTACATCCATATGCGCGATTTGTTTCTATAATTAAACTCAGTCGTGATTTGTTTCGATTATTTGCCCAGTTGGCAATTATAACTTCTGTTGATTCTATTAAGATTGCGATCACAATTAATTGATCCTGTTTGTTGACTGTGCAAGGATCAATCACAAATTTGGTTGGGTTGATGTTGTTACGTATGATTTCGTTTACACATAATCGAAACAGTTTCTCTATCTGTGTATTGGATTAAACGATATGAATCCTTTCCTATATCATTATAACTATAACGAATGAAAAATGGTTGTGTTGGATTAGATCGTATCACATCTGATATGTTTTCCAAATGGATATGAAACAATCTTATTGTTGTTCGATTATGACTCATTTACCCGATTTTGTGGTAAGCGAAGAACAGAGTATTCCTATCTCTATTTTTGATTGAATCATTTTGATCCTGTTTAATGTTGAATGATAAAATCATTTTGATTCGTTTTCAAGTAATCATTGGAAGATAATTGGATTTAATTCTTTTAAAAGATTGATTTGATTTCAATTCTGATTTTGTAGCTAAGTCTATAGACTTAAATTTTTATTGTTTTATTAAGAAAATATCTCTCTAACTTGTTGTTTTTGGTCCATTACAGGTCAATTCGAAATTGCATTGGATTTGATGAGCAGTTAGAATATATTTGAAATATTTTAGTTTCATTTTAGTTCCTAGTTTAGTTGATTTTGGGATATCTTCCCAGATTTCATGTAAACAGTTTATAACTTCCACAAGGAGGTTTTACCCTGTGGAAAACCTTTAAATACTTCTTATTTTTTGTAATAATCATCCTCATTCGTGGGAGAACAAAGATATGGAATTTAATACAGACTGAGGCAGAATTTGATGTTTTGTTACAACTTTAGCTTCTCATGATATCAATATTTTGTTTCATGTTATGTGTATCAATTTGTATTTGGTTAATGACTACTTTAGCTATCTTAATCTTTTGCAAATGATATAATTTAATAACTATAATCCATATCTGATTTCTTCTAGTATTTTAAAAAAACATAGCAATTACTTAATTCAGTTTGCGAACGACAGATTTCTCTTCTTCATAAGTTGAATTATTAAATATAATTTTTTGCATAACATGTTTCCCTTATTGCAGAGATTTATAAATCATATAATTGTTATGATTTTTTATGTCTTGTTTGTCCTGTAAACAACTCAAAGAGTAGTGCAGCCTATCATTTACGAGAACCTTTTGGATTAACCGGTGCGAGTTTCCTTCCTCCGACCAACTTCGAAGTCATCATACACAGGACAAATTAAGAGCGTTTCCAGGTCAGTTTGTCATTTGTTTGTTTAGAATATTATTAGTAGTTTAGTTTAGATATAAGTTTAGTTAGAAATATATGTAGTTAATATTAGATCGTTTAATTTCAGTTAATTTTATTTCTTATTCATAAAATCATAAAATCAAAAGTATATCTTTGGCTGTCTTAGGGAAGAAAGAAAATGATTTTTACAGGTTTTATTCAAATCTGCAAGTTGTAGATAATGTATATTTGTGAATAAGTTGTAATTCAATTAGAAGTTAGACAGTTAATTATTAGAATTAGTGTAATAGTAATTAGTAGTTTGTATATATAATAGTTAGAGTAGTTTATATTTAGTTTTAGTTTAATTTAGTAGTTTGTTTTAATTAGATTAGTTAGTATTAGTTATTGTTAGTTAGTTTATTTTGTTTTTGGTTAATTTGTTTTATTTAGTTTTATTTAGTCTTTAGTTTGTTTTATTTTTTTTTAGTTAGATTAGTTAGTTTAGATTAGTTTTCTCTTTGGTTTTCTTAAGACCTTAGAGCGACCAATGGAGCCGTTAAACCTGTCAGGGTGGTTCATTCCAAACGACTTGGGTTATTAGACAACCCCGGACCAATTCCACTCTCTCAGTTGACGGACGGTCAATTTCGCCCGTCAACAAGACTTAAAGGACAAAGGGATGCAAACCCAACGTGAAGTGAATGATTCCTCCAAAGTAACTTTGCTCTCAAAGTTGAATTCTTTCTCGTCTTTTCCATAGCTCGAATTTGGCCCATTTATATCCTTCAAGTGGAACTAAAGGGCCGATTCGAAACATTTCCATTATATGGAATGCCAATGACCATTGATCTCGTGACGTGACATGAAAACCCGACACCAATTTTCAATTTTGGGTACATTTCCCAATGTACGTGGGTTGTAGTGGTGCAACCTGCGTATAGGCATGTTGTATAGTAGGCAAGGTGTGTATATGTGGAAAAATTATATTTTTAGCCCTAGAATTTGTAACAAGGGACTTCAAGTCTGCATAAGGAAATGGAAAAAGGCCTTCTTTGCAATATTTCATGGGGTCGGACAAATATTTCTATAACACTCCTCTTTAATATTTTCTTAGGACTGTAAAATTTCATAATTTGGGACTTTGCATAAGTCCATCGTGGTAATCAAAGAAATATAAATATTGCCAGAAAAATAAAAGGAATTTTTTTTTGTTTTCTGTTTAGAGAAAGTTCCTGAGAAATGACGAGGAGCCACACACTTCATACATTTAAAGAAGATAAGAAACATTTCCTCACATCCATAATAGTTAAAATAAATATTTATGATCACATAAAAATAAAAAGAAGATGATCTACATGCATAAGAGAACTTTAACAGAGTGGACACATGGGAATCTCAAATAAATATAATGATATACCAATATCAAATACTTTATACTCAAATCTCATAGTTACAAAGAACAGTTGAAATGGATCCTGAAATAGATCTCTTGGAATTTCTAAAAAATATATAGTTTGTTACATATTCTTTGAAATTTAAATGTGTTTGTCTTAAAGAATGGGATTGGGTCTCTCGTGTACCATAAATAAAATATACACAAGAATTAAACTTGTAGAAGGAGGATGATGGGAGGTAAAAGAACAACAAGACCTAGAAAGAAGAAAAGAGAAGTTATTAGACTTCAGTTAAACCTTTCTATTCAAGAAAGTGGAGTAACTAGATGAAGGAACTGATAAATAAAGAAATATGTGATCATCATAAACTTACTATGATTGTCTCTCCTTGTCTTCACTTGCTTGTCATTGTCCTTTTATTTTCTTCATTAATAGTTACAGGAACTGTCTCAACTGTTTCTTTCCCCTTGGTGGTCAAATTGTCAATCACTTTCTTAAACCATTCTTCAATATAATTTTTCATTGGTGCCACGTTGATCTCATGCTAGATTTTGATGTTGAACAACTCACCCTCCAAGTCTTGTATATCAAGGGAAATATCATGTAATGCTCCTTCAATATCCTGATTTTTCACGAAGTAGTCCACTAGCCAATTTTCTATGTCGTCCTCATCATATTCAAGTATACCATAGAAATTTTCAACTGACAACCCTTTAAAAATATCAACTTGTTCGTAAAACTGTTGCTTTGTTAGGAAAAATGAGTTGAGGATTAATTTTGGGTCTTGTACATTATTGGTACTTGCACATAATTCTATCTATGTGATTCTCCTGAAAAATTCTTCCCTCTTTAATATAGCTTGACTGCATGCTTGAACAATACTAATTAAAGTTTTGATCTTTTCTTTCCAACACACGTTCAAATGTTATATTTGACTCGGGGAGGGAAAATCCTCCTCTCTTTTCCTTAGTTATGCCATGTTGGAAACTTTATTTCCAAAGGGTAGTGCAACATCAAGGTAAAAAAATTCTTCATTCTTCAGGCCAGCTTGCAAATACTCATGGAAGGCATGTTCCCTCAAGCTAAAAGAAACCATGTTTTTTGAAATTTCCCATGCCTCTGTGATCAATGCCATTATTTTCTTAATATTTATTTCCACATAGCTCCTGCCTGATGTAAGTAGGATTGAATATCCTTTCAATTTAGTAGTGGGTGTGGTGGGTCTAACTATTGTCAAAGGACTGGCAATAAGTGGAAGAGGCATTAAGGCATCTTCCATTTCCTTGATCCTTTATTTTAACTTTGTGTTTTTCGCTTCAAGACCACTATTGGCATAGGGATAGACCCAGGGTTTAGTTCTAACAGTGCACCAACAAGACCTAGCTGTTAGGACCACACAATGTACCTTTTTGCCCATACTTTTTGCCACCATTACACTCTTGTTCACTCACATTTAAACTCATATTATCACTTTATCCTATCTTTCCAAAGGTATACAACGTCTCTTCTCTTTACTATACATTTAATCTATTTTTCATATAATTTTACATCACTCTCGTACTTAACCATTGATTAGAAATGTATAAGTGTTGAAACAGTTCAAACTGCAGATTAGCATTTGAGGCCTATTGCTGAAACAACAACTCATAGAAGCTATTACACAGTCCATGGTCAACGATGCTGAAACACAGAAGCTATTACACAGTCCATGGTCAACGATGATGAAACACAAAGGAAGCTGTTACACAGTCCATGGCCGATGATGCTGAAACACAGAAGATGCTACACAATCCATGGTCAACGATGCTGAAACACAGAGGAAGCCGTTACATAGTCCGCGGTCAACAACAACTCACACAGATTGACTACAACAGCTACACCGTGAGCCAAGAACCAACCATCGCTGCTACCTGAGAAGTGTTGAAACAGTCAGAACACAAATCCTGTGGCTGAAACAACCCACGATTTGCGATGCCGAAACATCATACAAAAACAGTAACAAGAAAGAGTTGTTACTCCAGCCATAACAAAAACACCTCACTCAGCACTCGTAATAACATTCTGTTGCGGGAGACTAGGATATCCTATTCCGGTTTAGAAAGTCGATCTGACTAAGAATAGGACTCAGATATACACCTGTAATTTTTGATCAATTTTATCGAAGGGATTCCCTCTTTAAATAAGAGGAAATCATCATTCGAGAGGATATCTAGTTTTTGGGTACTAAGAAAGTTTTATAGAGAAGGACGGACTTCATTTTTCAGATTGTAATATGATACATTGATAGATGAATAAAAGACTATTTTGAGCATCCTTTTCTAGCCTCTTCGTTCCAGGGGAATCTTGTGAGAAAGGAGGGCCCACCTTCACAAGATTCATCCGTTAGTTTTATAGTGTGTTAGTGTGATCTCTGTTTATGCCTTGAATAATTTATGTCTTGCTGAAACACTACTTTAATGAATTCTACTTTGCTGAAACACTACTGAACTCTGTTAAGAACTCTGTTTCATTGAACGTTACATTGTTTTCATGTAGTTCATGCTTGGGTACTTGTTAATCATTTTAGTTAGCAATCTTGTGTGATGAATTTATGAAAGCGTGCTAATCAGAGACTGGTGTTGAAGGTTCCTACTTTGGGAAGGAAATAGGGTCCTATTCTCTGTTAGAATTAGTTAGCCTTCAATTATTTCCATGAGTGTGCTAATCAGAGACTGGTGCTGAAGGTTCTTTCTTTGGGAAGGAAATAGGGTCATATTCTCTATTAGAATTAGTTAGCCTTCAATTATTTCGATGAGTGTGCTAATCAGAGACTAGTGCTGAAGGTTCCTGCCTTGGGAAGGAAATAGGGTGTTGTTCTCTGTTAGAATTAGTTAGCCTTCAATTATTTTCATAAGTGTGCTAATCAGAGACTGGTGCTGAAGGTTCCTGCTTTAGGAAGGAAATAGGGTCCTGTTCTCTGTTAGAATTAGTTAGCCTTCAATTATTTCCATGAGTGTGCTAATCAGAGACTGGTGCTGAAGGTTCCTTATTTGGGAAGGAATTAGGGTCCTGTTCTCTGTTAGGAGATAGATAGCCTTCAATGTGCATTATTTCAGTTAAGCAATAAGTCCATGAAGTGTGATGATCGGAAACAGGTGCTGAAGATTCCTGCTTTGGGAATAGGGTCCTGTTCTCTGGTTACAGAATAATTGGTCTTTTCTATTGCAGTATCTTGTGTTATTTTAATGTAATCCAGGATTCTTCAATTAATCATTTCTTTAAACATTGAGCTCTGCAATAGGTAGATTGCTTTTCTGTAATTCAAGTTAGAACTTCAGTTCATTCAAGGAAAGTGTGATTAATATAGTTTCCTTTACTACAACTCTAGGTTGCTTTTGAAATTGAGCATATATAGTGCGTGGTTACCTTTGAAATAAACATACTTCCCTGGGTTGACAATTTATGTAGCACTTGATTGTTTAAATTAAATAAGAAATTATAGTGACCAACATTTTGGCGCCGTTGCCGGGGAAGGTAATTTTAGATTTCAAAAGCACTTATGATTTTTTAGATACAATTATTTCATGAGAGGACGTGGAGACCCCAAAGATACTGACTCTACAGGTGGAGAGGGAAGAGGAAGAGGAGGAAGAAATACTTACATTGATGAGATTATATCAAAGTTTGAATATGTTGCTCAATGACTAAACCTTCGGAAACAAAAATCCCAGCCTTCATTTCAAGCAAAATTTGAAACAGGGAAAGAAGTTTGGAGTCCTGAGTCAGTCCAAAAACCAGCAGGAAACATTGAGGACAGAGCAAGTGCAGTAGGGGAGAAGACAGAAGAAAACATGGATGAGTATAATGAAGAATTGCATCATGAAGAACAGGCAGGTCCTGAAGGAGAGGTAAATGATGAAAACTCTTTCTCTACATTAGGATTTCCTATTTGTGATCTTCCTAGAGGGGTAGCCCCCATGAAGAACATTCCACTCTTAGCACTACCTAATTTTCATGGTTTGTCTTCAGAAGATCCTGATGAATTCCTTTTTGAGTTTGACATATTATGCAGAAGTTATGATTACATTTCCAATGCTCAAAAGTTAAAGCTATTTCCAGCAACATTAAAAGGAAATGCACTA
>ML794618.1:958845-976280 GCA_009831015.1 Picea engelmannii
CACTCTCCTTACCATCAGGTACTCCACCAAACAATCAAATAATGAGACCCAAGCTACCTGTACAACCTAACCCTAACCCCAATAATAAAGTTGTGCAGTGCATTGATATTCATAACCAGCCTACACATTCTCTTCTCCCTGCGCAATGCAACGATATTCATTTACGATCCGGGAGAATAGTGGAACCTACCATAGCTGATGTTACCTCTTCTGATAAAGAGGAAAGAAAAAATCATGATGTACCTGAAGAGGTACAATTATCCTCTAACAATGTTGCTGAAACAGCAAAACCACCATTTCCTGAGCGTTTAGCTTTGACTAAAACGCATGAGCCACTAGCCTTCAATCTTCTAGGGGAATTACAAAATTTGTATGTCAAAATTCCCCTACTACAAGCACTCTGAGACGTACCAATCTATGCTAGGACAATGCGAGACATTTGTGTTAAAAATCCTGGTAGGAAAATTAAGGATCCCCTCACAGTCCATGTTATGGGAGACTTGTCTGCACTAATGTCAGGTAAATCCCCCCCAGTTAAATATGGTGATCCCGACCACCCTACCATTTCAGTACAAGTTGGAAAAACGATAATCCCTCGAGTCCTAGTAGACTTAGGTGCCGCTATCAATATCATGACTCTGGAAACTTTACAACTGCTACAACTGCAAAGTGAAGTCATAGACACCCCAACTATCCTAGAATTAGCTAACCGATCCATACTTAAACTAGAAGGAGTCATTGAAGACCTCATTATCTCAGTAGAATCCTGGAATTATCCAGCTGACTTTGTGGTACTACAACCCAAAACAAAGTTGGGGTGCCACCCTCTAATTTTGGGCAGACCTTGGCTAGCCACAACAAATGCTTTTATCAGCTGTAGATCAGGTTCAATGACAATTTCCAATGGTTACAAAACTAAACAGCTTACCCTCTACCCCCACACTACACCCCTGATTAATAATGATAATTCTGTATGGGTAAATTTTGATGATCAACTTGCTCAACCCCTTTTGACTATCGGACAAGCTCTAAGCCTTAAAGACTCCATCGAGGATGAAGTAATTAATAATTTTATTTGCAAACCCTCCTCTATGACTCCAGAAACTCATAACCAACTAACTGCACTGTTGGAATCTGATAATCAAGAAAACCTCAACTCGGAAAGCCCACCTCAAACATCTAACACCATCTCTTCTAAAAGTATACCAGTAGAAATTGAACCTGGCAAAACCCTGAACATAAACCCTAATCTGATAGATGATGAAACACAACAATTAATGAAGTTACTTCTGGAAAATAAAGAAGCATTCACATGGGATTACACAGATATGAAAGGAATTTCTCCCGAATTATGTACTCATCGAATATATATTAAGGAAGATTGTCGACCGATCTGCCAATCTCAACGACGAATGAACCCTAATTTAAGAGAAATCCTCAAAGAAGAACTTCAAAAATTGCTCAATGCAGGGTTTATATATCCTATATCAGACAGTGAATGGATTTCCCCGTTGGTAATAGTTCCAAAACAAAATGGGAAATGGAGAGTATGTGTGGATTATAGAGCCTTAAATAAAGCTACTCAAAAAGATCACTTTCCATTACCATTCATTGATCAGGTGTTAGATAATTTTTCAGGGAAGAAATTTTTCTCATTTCTAGATGGTTTTAGTGGGTATAACCAGATCAAAATTGCACCTCAAGATCAAGATAAAACCACTTTTACTAGCCCTTGGGGAACCTTTTCTTATAGAGTTCTCCCATTTGGACTATGTAATGCACCAACAACCTTCCAAAGAGCAGTTTTAGGAATCGTTTCTGATATGCTTAATGACTCTATGGAAATCTTTATGGATGACTTTACTCCTTATGGTGTTTCTTTTCAGGAAGCACTACAAAACCTTGAGAAAGTGATCAAACAATGCATACAAGCCCAACTCTCCTTAAGTATAGAAAAATGTCATATGATGATGAGTGAAGGAATAAGGCTTGGACATTTTATCTCATCTCAGGGAATTCAGGTAGACCCATCCAAGATACAAGTCATTAAGGATCTTCCTACTCCCAAAACCCAAAAAGAGGTAAGAAGTTTTCTAGGACATGCTGGATACTACAGAAGATTTATCAATTTTTTTTCCAAAATAGCTTCTCCCCTATTTGTGTTACTGATGAAAAATGTTGAATTCAAATGGACTAATTCTTGCTAGGAAGCATTTAATACACTTAAACATCAGTTATCTATAGATCCTATTCTTAGAGGACCTGATTGGACACTTCCCTTTCATATATCCTATGATGCTTCAGATACTGAGATAAGAGCTATCTTGGGACAAGAAGAAAATCATCTCCCTTATGTTATCTATTTCATCAGCAAGAATATGACTCCTGCTGAACTCAATTATACAGTCACCGAAAAGGAATTCTTAGCAGTCATTTATGCCATTAATAAATTTAGACATTACATTATTGGCTATTCTACTTTTGTTCATACTGATCACTTAGCTATTAAATACTTAATGAACAAACCTATCACAAATGCTAGAGTCACCAGATGGTTACTATTATTGCAAGAATTTGATATTACAACTGTAGATAGACTAGGAAAAGAAAATGTAGTTGCTGATTTCCTTTCTCGGTTGACACCTAATGATGATACCCCAGTAGATGATTCCTTTCCTGATGAATATCTATTTGCAGTTTTTGCTCACTCACCTTGGTATGCAGACATTGCTAACTACTTGGTTGCAGGGAAGTTACCACCACACCTATCCCACCAAGAGAAAAGAAGAATCATTCATCAAAGTGCTCGGTATAGTTGGATAAGTGGGTGTCTTTTCCATAGAGGACTTGATCAAGAAATCCGAAGGTGCATTAGAGAAGATGAGGTTTATGATCTACTAAAATCTTGTCATGATGGCCCTTGTGGAGTACATTTTGCTGATAAGAGAACAACACATAAAATTCTCAGGATGGGGTACTATTGGCCCTCACTCTTCGAAGATGCAAAGAAATATGTCCGGGCCTGTGATAGATGCCAAAGAGTAGGCCAACCTAATCATAGAGATGAAATGCCATTAAACCCCCAGATAGTACTTGAACCATTTGAAAGATAGGCCTTAGACTTTATAGGACCCATTAACCCCCCATCCAATCAAAAAGTTTACATAGTGGTCTGCAGAGACTACATGACTAAATGGGTGGAAGCCAAAGAACTCCACAGAGCAACCAAAGAAGCAGTTATAAATTTCTTATTTAAAGACATCTTCATCAGATTTGGAGTCCCAAGAGAATTAGTTACAGATGGAGGACCTACTTTCACTTTTCATGGTTTCAAATCCACCCTTCAAAAATATCATATTCAATATAGAATGACTACAACATACCACCCCCAAGCCAATGGACAGGTGGAAAGCACAAACAAAGTAATATAAGCCATTCTCACAAAAACAGTGAAGGAAAACAGAAAGGATTGGTCCTATAGGCTCCCTGAAGCATTATGGGCCTACATAACTACCTGGAGAAATACTATAGGATTTTCTCCCTATGAATTAGTCTATGGAAGAGTGTTGTGTTTCCTATGGAATTTGAAATAAAAAACCTCAAGGACTGCTTTAGCTGTCAACCTTGATTTGATCGATGCACAGACAGCCAGGATGCAACAACTTAATGAATTGGATGAGAAAAGACTAGATGCCATTCATCAGACAACTATAATTCAACAACAAAGATCAAAATGGCATGACAAAACTATCAAGAATAAGTAGTTCCAAAAAGGTAATTGGGCCCTACTGTATGACTCCCGGTTCAAAGAATTTCAAGGGAAACTGTGTACAAGATGGCTTGGACCTTACGAAGTAGACACTGTTTTCCCCAATGGAATAGTAAGGCTCCTCACAATCGATGACTCCAAAACACCGTTACTTGTAAATGGTCATCGGCTCCGTCTGTACCAGCGCTTTATTTCCAAAGGAGATTTTAAGGCCACATGTGTGGCAGACTCCCATTACCTCTTTTTAGAGGGGGCTTCTAGCTCTCATTGCAATTAATTCTTTTTAAGTTAATTTATTTAGTATTAGAGTAGATTTTATTTACTAATAATCCCTGTCAAGAAATACCATGTTACAATCAATTTTTGTAGATTCCCAATCAAAGCACAGACCACTAGGAAAGGATGATCCTACTTCACGAAGAGACAAGCTTTCCCATTGCTGAAACACCACTGTCAGTAACCCCACACCTTTTTCCCTTATCACTGTTCAACAACCTTTCACCATTCTCCCCATTGCTGAAACACCATTCACAACAACTTTTCCCCTTCTCCCTATTGCCAAAACACTATAGTTCAACAATTATTCACATTTCCTCATCGATGAAAAAACACCGTCCAACAATTGTTTCGCCCCTTCTCTTCTGTTGCTGAAACACCACTGTCAACAACCTTTTACCATTCTCCCTATTTATGAAACACCATTGACAGCAAACTTCCCCCCATTTTCTTCCATTGTTGAAACACCATTGTTCAACAGTTCTTCACATTTCCTCATCGAAGAAACAACACCATCCAACAATTGTTTCGCCCCTTTATTTCCTGTTGCTGAAACACCATTGACAACAACTTTTTTCTACAGTCCGACAATTATTCACAGTTTCCATTGACGAAACAATACCGTCCAACAATTGTTTCGCCCCTTCTTTTCTATTGCTGAAACACCAACTTTTCAACATTATCCGTCAGCAAGCTTTTGTGCTCTCATACTACATTTCGTCCTTCCAGTCAACAAATCCTTGATACAATTCATCCAACAAATCAAAAGTCTCTACCACAACTATTGTAGAACTATCGTGGACAAGCATTATATTTTGTTTGCAACACGAATCAGAAGGTAATGCGAGGTATGTAAATTTTATGTAATACAATTAAGCTATAGTTAATGAGAAGATTCCAAATCATTATGACCACTCGAGTGAAATCATTATTAGCTGCACTTGACGGGGGGGGGGAGGACATATAAAACTTTTTATACCATCATTTCACACGAATTGACCACCGCCATTCCTATTTTACTATCCTTTCGTTCGTCTCACCACCATTCGCATGCCTTCACTCGAAAAACTTACTCTGCACAAAAGTTGTTACTCAACTCTTTGACGGTGTATTTTACCGATATGGTAGCTATGTGAGGCTCTGTTATACGGTACGAACCCACCACAACAGCCCTATTAGAACTGTATCCAGAAGCCTATCAATTTTTTCTGCGGGCAGGATGGCTCAGTTATTTTCAGAGACTCCAGGGGTTTGATCAAAAAAAGGTTCTGCAATTTGCTCAAAATCTCCAGGGAGATCATTCCATTGTTCAAGGGGTTCGAATCTCAGTTACAGAAGAGGATATAGCACAGGTTTCGGGTCTCCCTACCAATGGCACTCGCCTGTTCAACCGCAAACATATCATCCTGAATGCCCAGCGGGACTTCCTTTCCCCAGAGGAAAAAATTGAATTTAAAGGTCGGGGTGTCCGACTTAGCTCGTTGCCACCCCCATGGCCGGAAGTTCCAAAATTGATCAAACACTACCTTACCTGTGAAGGTCGATACCAGGTAGTCTACCAGCACGATTTTCTCCTGTTGTCTTATTTACGTCATAATAGATTGGTGAACATCCCTTATTATCTGCTCAGTTGTCTCAAAAATATGTCACACTACTGTAAAAATGCTAAAGATCCCGCCCTTTCACTTACCCATGACTGTCTCGTTCAACTTCTTATCCAAAAGGGTTTTTCCCAACAAAACCTTCCACTAAACAACCCACCTATAGATCCCCAAGAAGCCGCTGAAATTCCTAAAAATATTCAGGAACAACAACCACAAAACCCTCCAGACTCTCCAGAAATACCTCACAGTCCGCCTACATAACCAATCAGTCCAATTAACCCCCCTACCATACCAATCCCACCCCACACCTTACCAGAATCATCCACTCCTTCCCTTCATATTATTAGTGATGATTCTGAGACAGACAATTCTCCTTGCCCCATCATTGGGGAAAAACCCCCGCAAAAATGAAATCAAATTCCTTTCTTTCAGCCCTTTTTACAAATAAAATGAACAAGGGCCTCAACAAGGGCAACCACTGCTACCACTGCCATAGACCCCCAACCCATCTGACTAATACCTCGTACACCTCTAACCTCCCAAATGTCGGAATATTTTCCTATTCCACCCATGAGCATTGAAACACAAGAACCATATGCCCAGGGTGTTGCGACATCATCTGTTTCAAATCAAGTAGCTAAAAAACAAAACCAACTATCGATTCTGTAGCTGAAACACAAAAACTAGCTACCCATTCAGTAGCTGAAACACAAGAACCAACTACTCATTCAGTGGCTGAAACACAAGAACCAGCCATAGCTGCCACACAAGAACCAGCTACAGCTGAAACACAAGAACCAGCTGTTGATATTGACCCTAAGATACATGAATCAGAGGTCTAGGGTGCCGCAACACTACTTTCCTTACATCAACAATATGAAACAAAAGAAGCAGTTGTTGATCCTGTAGCTGCTCCACAAGAACCAGCTAGTGCGACTGTGATTGCTACACAAGAACCAGTCACTCCTCAACCAGAACCAACAATGGCCTCTGTTTTACAAGAAAATGAGTTCCTAAAGTCTGAAATGGAAGCCTACAAGCAAGATCTAGCCATGGTAAAGGAAGCCTATGAAAAGGAACTTAATTTGTACACCCTAGCTCGCACAGTGACCATGTCAAAAGGAACTACAACAGAGAATCCGTCCAGAGAATATATGTGTTGCCAATGTGGGCATATCTACTATCAAGAAAGCTACAAAGTAATTCAAATCCCAATGCCAGGAGCTCCCCCTACTCCTTCAACTTTTGCAGTCAAAGAAGAACAACCTACTGTTACACAAGAACCAGTTATAGTTGTCACACAAGAGCCAGCTACAGCTAAAACACAAGAACCAACAGGACCTCCCAAGATTAAGATTGAGCCCTGCCCTGCAACAAATGTCAAATTTGAAACCCCTACTTTTGTTAACAAAGCTGTACAAATAGTGCCTATTGAGGAATCTGCCCCTCCCAGCCAGATCAATATCCACACTTTTGTGAAACAATCTACTCAGACCTTACCTCACCCCACTACTTGCAATGCTGAAACACAAACTCATCCATGGGATGAGCAGGTAGTAATACAGAAATGGAAGAAAGAATATGCTTCTACATAGGCCAAAAGCCTGCAAGAGCATAAACAAATCTGGATAAATCATACCTACTCAAATTGGAAAGCTTTAGAGCAGACACGCCAGGAAGCTTGTGTCCTTAAGAAATAGAACAAAGAGTTGAAAGGCAGATTGGCCCTGGTATTTGACTTGGCACAAAAGCTATTGGCTACAAGGAAACCATCCTACAATTACTCCTTGTTCCTTATGGAACGACTTACATGGTTTCAGATCAAATCAATCACAAAAGGCAGACCCCATGCAGTACTACACCCAACACATTTTATCAAAACCTTTGTAGAAGCTTCCACTAGGGATCAACACCTCCTCTGTGAGGCATATTTTCATAACGAGGCCATCCCCGAGAACAGGAAGCTGAACCTTAATCCTCTTGTCGGGGACATCCAGATTCGAGCATTCATCTCCTTTCTCCACAATCAGATTATATGGCAGGATGACTTCATGGCTGCCAAGCACAATGAGAATAACCACCTTCTCTGGATAAGACCAGAACCACAAAATGCAACCACTTTTGTTACAGAATACTATCTGTTTTTAAAGAAACAAGGGATGACTGAACACATTCAGCAACTACAGTCAACAGTGCTTCAGGATTATCAGCACTTCATCAGATCCACAGAGATTGCTGCCCTCCAGGCAAACAACTTGTTTTGGCAGCAATCCACTGAGAAAAGATAGGAACACAATCCTTTTATCCCTACTAACCTCGAGATAACAATCTCCAGGGTACCTAACTACATCCAGTGTGTTCAGCAATGTGCTAAAAGCTGGATAGGGTACCGGTTTCATTTTCCTATCCTCTAGTTTCCAATAGAGATATATCAAATCCATTATAAGTTGCCTAGGAAGACAGAAACAACAGTTTGGCAAAGGATACAACGTGTCCAAGGGTTCAGAGCGCCAACAGACAATACCTCCCATAGCTACTGCTTGAGTAACTTGCACGCTCAAAGTCGGTATTCAGACTCTGATTCAGAGTGAAGTTGCCTGAGGACATGCAACATTTTAAGTTGGGGGGGATGTTAGGACCACACAATGTGCCTTTTTGCCCATACTTTTTTCCACCATTACACTCTTGTTCACTCACATTTAAACTCATATTATCACTTTATCCTATCTTTCCAAAGGTATACAACGTCTCTTCTCTTTACTATACATTTAATCTGTTTTGCATATAATTTTACATCACTCTCGTACTTAACCATTGATTAGAAATGTATAAGTGTTGAAACAGTTCAAACTGTAGATTAGCATTTGAGGCTTGTTGCTGAAACAACAACTCACATAAGCTATTACACAGTCCATGGTTGATGATGATGAAACACAGAAGTTGTTACATAGTCCATGGTCAACAATGCTAAAACACAGAGGAAGCTATTACACAGTCCAAGGACGACAATGCTAAAACACAGAAGATTCTACACAGTCCATGGTCAACGATGCTGAAACACAGAGGAAGTCGTTACACAGTCCGTGGTCAACAACAACTCACACAGATTGAATACAACAGCTGCACCGTGAGCCAAGCACCAACCATCGCTACTGCCTGAGAAGTGCTAAAACAGTCAGAGCGCAAATCCCGTGGCTGAAACAACCTGCGATTTGCGATGCCAAAACAACATACAACAACAGTAACAAGAAAGATTTGTTACTCCAGCCGTAACAACAACACCTCACTCAACACTCGTAATAGCATTCTATTGCGGGAGACTAGGATATCCTATTCTTGTTTAGAAAGTCAATCTAACTAAGAATAGGACTTAGATATACACCTATAATTTTTTATCAATTGTATCGAAGGGATTCCCTCTTTAAATAAGAGGAAATCATCATTTGAGAGGATCTCTAGTTTTTGGGTACTAAGAAAGTTTTATAGAGAAGTACRTACTTCATTTTCAGATTGTAATATGATACATTGATAGATGAATAAAAGATTGTTTTKAGCATCCTTTTCTAGCCTCTTTGTTCCAGGGGAATCTTGTGAGAAGGGAGGGCCCACCTTCTTCACAAGATTCACCCGTTAGTTTTATAGTGTGTTAGTGTGATCTCTGTTTATGCCTTGATTAATTTCTGTCTTGCTGAAACACTACTTTAATGAATTATGCTTTGCTGAAACACTACTGAACTCTGTTAAGAACTTTGTTTCACTGAACGTTACAATTTTTTCATGTAGTTCATGCTTGGGTAATTGTTAATCATTTTAGTTAGTAATCTTGTGTGATGAATTTATGAAAGCATGCTAATCAGAAACTGGTGCTGAAGGTTCCTGCTTTGGGAAGGAAATAGGGTCCTGTTCTCTATTAGAATTAGTTAGCCTTCAATTATTTCCATGAGTGTGCTAATCAGAGACTGGTGCTGAAGGTTCCTGCTTTGGGAAGGAAATAGGGTCCTGTTCTTTGTTAGAATTAGTTAGCCTTCAATTATTTCCGTGAGTGTGCTAATCAGAGACTGGTGCTAAAGGTTCCTAATTTGGGAAGGAAATAGGGTCCTGTTCTCTGTTAGAATTAGTTAGCCTTCAATTATTTCCATAAGTGTGTTAATCAGAGACTGGTGCTGAAGGTTCCTTCTTTGGGAAGGAAATAAAGTCCTGTTCTCTGTTAGAATTATCTAGCCTTCAATTATTTCCATGAGTGTGCTAATCAGAGACTGGTGCTAAAGGTTCCTGCTTTGGGAAGGAATTAGGGTCTTGTTCTCTGTTAGGAGATAGATAGCCTTCAGTGTGCATTATTTCAGTTAAGCAATAAGTCCATGAAGTGTGATGATTGGAAACCGGTGTTGAAGATTCCTTCTTTGGGAATAGGGTCCTGTTCTCTGGTTACAGAATAGTTGGTTTTTTCTGTTGGAGTATCTTGTGTTATTTTAATGTAATCTAGGATTCTTCAATTAATCATTTCTTTAAACTTTGAGCTCTGCAATAGGTAGATTGATTTTCTGTAATTCAAGTTAGAACTTCAGTTCATTCAAGGCAAGTGTGATTAATATAGTTTCCTTTACTACAACTCTAGGTTTCTTTTGAAATTGAGCATATATAGTGCGTGGTTACCTTTGAAATAAACAAACTTCCCTGAGTTGACAATTTATGTAGCACTTGATTGTTTAAATTAAATAAGCAATTATAGTGACCAACACTAGTTATGTCCACAACGCATAGCTAGGGGCTGAAGATATTACAACACAGACCTCTCACACAATAATTCTCTCTCCGCAATAACAACAATCAATCATAATACATAATCGACCCTATCCCAGGTCCTCTTGACCTTTATTTATACATTACAATGACTCTAGGACAACCTTAGGCCGAAACCTAGGTGTCAAAACCCTAAATACCAAAACCCTAGGTGTCTAAAATCCTAGGTCAACTTGACTCGCATTTTCAGGGCTTTGCCAACCTGTCTTTCCTTCATTCTTGCGAGGTACTCCAAAGAATAAATTTGTGTCTTTTTATGCTTGTTGAGTCATCCATGATCCATCTTCCTTGTTGATCTGTCTTCCTCGATCTCCTCTGTCCAACATATTATTTTGTCTTACTTCACTTCGTCTTTTCTGCTCTTTTGGTCACTTCAAACCAATCTCAGTCAACATGTCTTCTGCACATTTTGCACTTCACACTTCTTTCCTTAATCTTCACAAGATTCCATAACCAAGGGCCAACAGGCCCCAAACACTCACATGTCAATCATTCCAAGGAACTTTAGGTATGAACCTTCTATTTTTCTTCATCTTCAGACTATGCAGGGCATCTTGTGATTTCATCTCTATCCCACCCTTCTTTCCTTGTGCAGATTGTATTTTATGTGCCTAGTACCCAGTTTCAACTAGACCTGGTACCTAGACCTATTTTCTCATCCTTCTACTGGGATCTACGAGGAAACTGGTTGTCATATTACAATTTCAACTGGCTCCCATTCACCAAACCTTCCTTCCATTCTCTATTAAAAGTCTTCAACTACGCAGCTCCTCCTTCTGTAATGGAAGAAACCTCATATGGCCCAAGCCAATGTGTCCTGAACTTCCCTGGATGCTTCATGAACTTGTTGTCGTATACCAATATCAGATCTCCTTTCTTGAAGTATTTCTTCTTGATGTGCCTATCATGATAGGCCTTTTCTCATTCCTTCTGTACCTATTGATGGAATCCTGTAATAAATCAATATTCTTCTAGTTCTACCAAATGTTCAATCCTCTCTTGAACAACGCCAGTGTCATCCATATCTACGAATCTTGGAATTATGAGACTAGGAACCAAATATTCCATAGGGACAACTACTTCTAGGCCATACACCAACTTAAAGGGAGTCTGCATTGTTAGCTTCTTGCAAGTAGTTCTATAGGCCCATAGCACTGCTGGTACTCTCAAATCCTAGTCATCCCTGTTAACACTGAAAATCTTCATCAACGTTGTCTCCAAGATCTTGTTGAAAGCTTCGACCATCCCGTTCGCTTGTGGATGGTAAGGAGTACTCTTTTGATGGTGAACTTCAAATTCGTGAGTCAAATCTTCAATAGTCTTATTAATAAATTGCATTCCTTGATCTCTCATCAGGGTCTTTGGGCATCCAAACCTGGTTATGATATCCTCAAATATAAATCGCACAGCTGTAGTTGCACTTCAGTCCTTAACTTCTCTTTATGTTTCCCATGTTCTCAAATACTCTGTCACAGTGATGATGTATCTAGCTCCTGTGTGCTTCCCTGGTGTGTTTATAGGTCCCACGAAATAAATTTCCCATTTCTCAAATGCCTGCAAAGTCATTTGTGGTGCTAAAGGCATCTCAGCCCTTCGGGAAGGATTCCCAACTCTTTGGCATACATCACAGGCTTTATAGTATTCCTTGGCATATTTATGTAAAGTAGGCCACTAGAGGCCAGCTCTAAGAACCTTCTGCCCTATTGCTTTCCATGCATAATGTCCTCTTATGATGCCTTCATGTTCTTCTGCTAAAATCATTGGTCTTTCTTCCTCCATAATGCATCTCCTCAGGATCTCATTAGGTCCCATATTGTATAGTTGTCCGGCTATAAGTGAAAAATATGCAATGTGCACTACCAATTGTTTCTTCTAGATGATTTTATATTCACTAGGTGCCATTCCTGTTGACAGGAACTGGACTATCTCAACGAAGTGGCCATCAACCCTTCTAATGGCTAACAACTGTGCATCTGGTAGTGTATCCTCCAAACTAGTAGGATCCTCTCCATGCTCTGACCTATAAAAATTATCAGGTCCCTTGTTCATCCTTCCTGGATTGACAACAATCTCATAATCATATTCTTGGAATAACATTAGCCATATCCATATTATTCCCCCCAACACTATCTTGTTGACTAGGCATTTCAATGCAAAGTGATCAATGAACATCTTAAAATGTCCTCCCAACAAGTAGTGACGAAACTTCTGCAACGTGTACACCATGGCTAAACCTTCTCTCTTAATGGTGGTGTAATTTATCTCAGTTGTTGAGATCTTCCTGCTATCAAAGTCTAACGGGTGGTCAATATCTCCTACTCCTGGTTGTACTAACACTGCTCCTAATGCAATAGAAGATGCATCAACATGCACATGGAATTCCTTTCTCCAATCTAGGAAAACTAGAATAGGGGTAGTAACCATTTTTTGTTTCAGTGTGTCGAAGCTTTGCTAACATTCTTTTGTCCATTGAAACTAAAAATATTTCTTCAGAAGCTTCTCCATGGGTGTTATAATCTATGCATAGCCCTTAATGAACTTCTTGTAGTATCTAGTATGTCCTAGCGCAGTGTGTAGCTGTCTAACTGAAGTAGGAGGGGGTATATCAACAATAATGGAAATATTAGACGGATCTACCAACAACCCTTGCTTGCACACAATATGGCCTAGAAGCACTTCAAAGGGTGGAAAGAAGATGCACTTCTTCAGATTCAGAGAAGTATGACATTGCCTACACTTATCCAACATTAGTCTTAAACATTCAATATGATTCTGCAATAGGCTAAAAATAGTCCAATCATCAAAATATGATTCCAAAAATTTATGTAAAAACTCCTTGAATGCCAAGACCACCACCCTGGAAAAGATGGTTGGTGCATTCTTCAATCCGAAAGGCATCATTGTGTACTGGTAGGAACCCCATTCTATTGCAAATGTGGTCTTGTGGCAATCTTCCATGGCAATCTCGATCTGGTGATAACTTGAAAATCCATCTGTAAAGGAATATACCTCCTATCCTCCTACATTATCTAACACTTCATCTGTAAACAGTGTAGGGAATGGGTCATGCAAACAAGAATCATTCATATTTATGAGATCTTCATAGATCCTGATCTCTCCTATCTTCTTATCTTGTACCACCATAGGACTAGTCCATTCTGACTCTTCCATAGGTTCTATGATTCCTTCTTCCTGCATTTGGTCTAGTTCAATCTGAGCTTTTTCCTTATATTTAGGATTCGATATATAGGGTCTATTCTTAACTGTCCTCACATCTGGTTTCAAGGGGATCTTCATCTCTCCCATGGGCCCTTTTATGCCCTTCATATCAGTGAAATTGGTCGGGAACAAGTCCTAATATTCATGCAGTAATTTTGTGATATTACCAATGGTGGCATCATCCCAGTAATCTCCAACATTAGCAAGATTAGGTGCTTGCTCTGTTCCAATATTAACTTTCTTGATTTTTATTGGTTTTCCAATGAAAGGTAGTTCGACTCCTGGTCCTTCTACATCTCTCTCTCCTTTCATTTCTATGATGTTCACATTCCTAGGATCATCGTCTTCATCAACATTGATATTGTAACATCCTTGTAGTTTCTAAAGAGGTGTAGTCCATTCATCCTCTTCTTGCTCCATAGGGAGGCTAGGTGCCTCCTCAAAGACTTCCTGTCTAAAACCCTGTAAATCTTGATCCACCGTGGGATGATGACTTTCAAATAAAAATGTAGCTAAACATTTCTGAGTCATACCGTACCAATATGAAGTGGTGAGGCACAGTTCTTCTTGAAGATACCAATTAATAGGCATTGTGTCTAGAGTATTGATGAACATATGATCCAGGTGGATATCGATGGCCACCCACCTTTTCCAAATGGCTCAAAACGGCTTTCTGGCAATTTTGGCAATTTACTATTTTTAGCAGGTTTTAACTTCCAGGACCATTTTGAGGGTCAAAATGAAGGTTTTTCAAGATTGAGGTTCTCAATGATAGCCAAAGGCATGATTGAGCCCCCAAAATGAATCTCCTCGATGATACCTTTCCAATGATCTATCGCACGCCTAAAATGGAGATCGTATGCAAAAGTTACGACCCCGGGAAGTTGATGTACTCACTTACCCAAACGGGGCCCACATGACTTTTTGCGCTTCATCTCCTAGGGTTAGGTTTTTGGATGTCTAGGACTTTTGGCATTCTCGTTTATTGTAAAAAGGCCTTCAGAGCCTCATTGTAATCATCTTCTTGCGAATGCGAGTAGCTGTCACATCTCTTCTCAGAGATAAGCTACCACCATTCTAGCGAGTCTTTCACTCTGTACTTTTACAGTCTCTGTACATTTCTCTGATTAATAGAAATCATGTATTACTGTATATATATGTTTATAGTTGCATATCTGATACATTTCTGTTATATTATTGAATATCTACAATATCTCTGTGCATTTCTTTATTATATCTCCGCTCTCATTTCATGCCAAAAATAATCTGGATCAGTGGTATCAGAGCAGGCTACTCTTCATTGTTTTTTTCAGTGCATGTCCCTGACGAGGTCCGAGTATAACAAGTTGGGTCTCAAGCTTGTCTCTCTTGAAGACAATCGCTCTCGCACACCCAAAAAACCCTCAATGGCGGAAGAAAAGAAAATCGATGGAGCAGACGATCCTATCAATCTGTTGCTTGAGCAAGCTCTCACGCGACAGAGGGACAAAATGATGGAGAATTTTGACCACATCCTTCAACACCTACCGATAATAGCAAGTGCATATTCATCAAGCGGCCACTTTGGAGGCACCTCGCCTTTCAAGGTACAGGTTAATTTTGATATTCCCATATTTGAAGGTCAAATAGATGTAGATGCCCTAGATAAATGGTTAAATCTACTAGAAGGTTATTTCTCTGTTCAAAATTTTTCAGACAAGGAAAATATCACCTTCTCACCCCTTAAGGCTCTCCCCCATGTCAAACATTGGTGGGAAACTTACTGGGAGAAGATTTCCACAAAGGATTCTGGAATATATGGGGCCGAGCCCACTTGGGATTTTTTTGTGGATGCGGTAAAGGAACAATAATACCATGTTGGCAACTATGAGGACCAGTACATGAGATGGACCACACTGCGGCAAGAGAGGGGCCAATCAATTTCGGAGTTCACCAATAGCTTCCATACCTTGCGCACCAAGCTGGGTATCAAATTCTCTGAATGGAATTTGGTTCTGAAATACCGTGGGGCTCTACAGAGATACATCCAAACTGAAATGGATTTTTTGGACATCTCATCACTCAGTGTTGCCTATCGATATGCTATTAAAATCGAGCAGAAATTTAAGCACCAGAAAAAATGGGAGTTCGGGTCTAAAAATCCACAACAACCAAAGTATGAAAAAGACAGCCCTAACAAACAGTCTCCCGAAAACCAGTCCAATCCACAGGAAAAGAAGGGTCATGGGAAGACAAAGAAGGACACTGGAAAATGGTGTGATTTCCACAAAATCCCCTGGCACAACACCGATGAATGTCGCTCAAAACAGTCATTGGTGGCTGAGATAAAAAACAAGGAGCAGAACCTTGATTCAGAATCTGATTCTGAAAATAATGGGGAAAGATAGATCATCGACGCAGACCCCACTGCTATTGTCACGACCGCAGAAACTCAACCAGAAGAACCAACAGATCCTGAAGAGGGGGAGCACCTTTTTCATTCACAAATGTGGGTGAAGGGGACCCCTCTACATTTTATTGTTGATAGCGAAAGCCAAAAGATCCTCATCTCAGCAGAGGTCGTCAAACAGTTGGGATTGTCGACAACACCACACCCACAACCATATAGTATCGGGTGACTTCACCAAGGACGAGATCTTCGTGTCAGCTAGCAGTTTCGATTGTCATACGACATCCAAGCCTTCAAGGATGAGGTATTATGTGATGTTTCCCCACTAGATGTTTGTGATGTTCTCTTGGGCCAGCCATATATGTGGAAACGCCATGCTATCTATGAGTCTCAACCTCGTAGTGTCATTATTACTCTGGGGGGTCATCTCTACAGGATACCAAAGGTAGTTCCAACTACTGCCCCACCTAAACAGTGCCACAAGGTAGTATCTCATACTACAAAATTCATCTTCTCCACAATCTGTTCAAAGGGTGAACAGAAAGATACTGTAACCACCACAGCTTCGGCCCAAGCACCTTCTATCCAAAAGAAGAAGGTCGACAAGGTTTCAGTAAATCCCAAAGATTCCTTCTGCACACAGTCATCTAAAATATCTAGACCTATTAAAAAGGTCCAAACCTTCCAGCCAAAGGTTCGTGATAGCCTTCAACAAGCTAAGCAACGCCAGATCTCCAGCAAGGCAAGCAGATCACTAAGATTCAAATTAAACAATCGCTTTCCCCTCTCCCCTGGGAACTCAACACAATGGAGAACATTTCTTCCTAAAGAGGGGGGATTGATCTAGGTGGATATCGGTGGCCACCCACCTTTTCCAAATGGCTCAAAATGGATTTCTGGCAATTTTGGCAATTTACTATTTTTAGCAGGTTTTAATTCTGGGGCCATTTTGAGGGTCCAAATGAATTTTTTTTGAGATCGAGGTTCGAAATGATAACCAAAGGCATGATTGAGCCGCCAAAATTAATCTCTTCGATGATAGATTTCCAACAAGATATCGCACGCCTAAAACGGAGATCGTATGCAAAAGTTACGACCACGGGAAGTTGATGTACTTACTTACCCAAACAGGGCCCACATGACTTTTGGCGCTTCATCTCCTAGGGTTAGGTTTTTGGATGTCTAGTACTTTTAGCATTCCCGTTTATTGTAAAAAGGCCTTCAGAGCCTCATTTTAATCATCTTCTTGCGAATGCGAGTAGCTGTCACATCTCTTCTCAGAGATAAGCTGCCACCATTCTAGCGAGTCTTTCACTCTGTATTTTTACAGTCTCTGTACATTTCTCTGATTAATAGAAATCGTGTATTACTGTATATC
>ML794618.1:977060-1010175 GCA_009831015.1 Picea engelmannii
AACGACATTTGGTTCTGAAATACCGTGGGGCTCTACATAGATACATCCAAACTGAAATGGATTTTTTGGACATCTCATCACTCGGTGTTGCCTATCGATATGCTGTTAAAATCGAGCAGAAATTTAAGCACCAGAACAAATGGGAGTTCGGGTATGCAAATCCACAACAACCAAAGTATGAAAAAGACAACCCTAAAAAATAGTCTCCCGAAAACCAGTCCAAGCCACAGGAAAACAAGGGTCACGGGAAGACAAAGAAGGACACTAAAAAATGGTGTGATTTCCACAAAAGACCCTGGCACAACACCGATGAATGTCACTCAAAACAGTCATTGGTGGCCGAGATCAAAGACAAGTTGCCGAACCCTGATTCAGAATTTGATTCTGAAAATAATGGGAAAAGACAGATCATTGACACAAACCCCACTGCTATTGTCGCAACCGCAACAATTCAACCAGAAGAACCAATAGATCCTGAAGAGGGGGAGTGCCTTTTTCATTCACGGATGTGGGTGAAGGGGATGCCGGTACATTTTATTGTTGATAGACAAAGAAAAAAGAACCTCATCTCAGCAGAGGTCGTCAAACAATTGGGATTGTCGACAACACCACACCCACAACCATACAACATCGGGTGGCTTCACCAAGGACGAGATCTTCCTGTCAGCCAATATTGTCAATTTTCATACGCCATCCAACCCTTCAAGGATGAGGTATTATGTGATGTTTCCCCACTGGATGTTTGTGATGTTCTCTTGGGCCAACCATATATGTCGAAATTCCATGCTATCTATGAGTCTTGACCTCATAGTGTCATTATTACTCTGGGGGGTCATCTCTACAGGATACCAGAGGTAGTTCACAAGGTAGTATCTCATACTACAAAATTCATCTTCTCCACAATCGGTTCAAAGGGTGAACAGAAAGATACTGTAACCACCATAGCTTCGGCCCAAGCACCTTCTATCCAATAGAAGCAGGTCGACAAGGTTGCAGCAAAGCTCGAATATTCCTTCTGTACACAGTCATCTAAAATAGCCAGACTGGTTAAAAAGGTCCAAACCTTCCAGCCAAAGGTTCGTGATAGCCTTCAACAAGCTAAGAAATGCCACATCTCCAACAAGGCAAGCAGATCACCAAGATTCAAATTCAACAATCGCTTTCCCCTCTCCCCTAGGAACTCAATGCAATGGAGACCATTGCTTCCTAATGAGGGGGTATTGATCCAGGTGGATATCGGTGGCCACCCACCTTTTCCAAATGGCTCAAAACTACTTTCTGGCAATTTTGGCAATTTACTATTTTTAGCAAGTTTTAACTTCTGGGGCCATTTTGAGGGTCCAAATGAAGGTTTTTCAAGATTGAAGTTCTCAATGATAGTTAAAGGAATTATTGAGCCCCCAAAATGAATCTCCTCGATGATACCTTTCCAACGAGCTATCGCACGCCTAAAACGGAGATCGTATGCAAAAGTTACGACCCCGATAAGTTGATGTACTCACTTACCCAAACAGGGCCCACATGACTTTTGGCGATTCGTCTCCTAGGGTTAGGTTTTTGGATGTCTAGGACTTTTGGCATTCCCATTTATTGTAAAAAGGCCCTCAGAGCCTCATTGTAATCATCTTCTTGCGAATGCGAGTAGCCGTCACATCTCTTCTCAGAGATAAGCTACCACCATTCTAGCGAGTCTTTCACTCTATATTTTTACAGTCTCTGTACATTTCTCTGATTAATAGAAATCGTGTATTACTGTATATCTATGTTTATGGTTGCATCTCTGATACATTTCTATTATATTATTGAATATCTGCAATATCTTTGTGCATTTCTTTATTATATCTTCGCTCTCATTTCGTGCTGAAAATAATCCGGATCAGTGGTATCAGAGCAGGCTGTTCTTGATTGTTTTTTTCAGTGCATGTCAACGACGAGGTCCGAGTATAACAATTTTGGTCTTGAGCTTGTCTCTCTTGAAGACAATCTCTCTCACACACCCAAGAAACCCTCAATGGCGGAAGAAAAGAAAATTGATGGAGTAGACGATCCTATCAATCTGTTGCTTGAGCAAGCTCTCACGTGACAGAGGGACGAAATGATGGAGAATTTTTCCCACATCCTTCAATGCCTGCCAATAACAGCAAGTGAATCTTCATCAAGCGGACACTTTGGAGGCACCTCGCCTTTCAAGGTACAGGTTAATTTTGATATTCTCGTATTTGAAGGTCAAATAGATGCAGATGCCCTAGATAAATGGTTAAATTTGCTAGAAGGGTATTTCTCTGTTCATAATTTTTCAGACAAGGAAAAGATCACCTTCACACTCCATAAGGCTCTCCCCCATGTCAAACATTGGTGGGAAACTTACCGAGAGCAAAGTTTCACAGAGGATTCTGGAATATATGGGGCCGAGCCCACTTGGGATTTTTTTGTGGATGTGGTAAAGGAACAGTACTACCCTGTTGGAAACTATGAGGACCAGTACATGAGATGGACCACACTGTGGCAAGAGAGGGGCCAATCAATTCTGGAGTTCACCAATAGATTCCATACCTTACGCACCAAGCTGGGTATCAAAGACTCTGAACGACATTTGGTTCTGAAATACTGTGGGGCTCTACACAGATACATCCAAACTGAAATGGATTTTTTGGACATCTCATCACTCGGTGTTCCCTATCGATATGCTGTTAAAATCGAGCAGAAATTGAAGCACCAGAAAAAACGGGAGTTCGGGTCTGCAAATCCACAACAACCAAAGTATGAAAAAGACATCCCTAACAAACAGTCTCCCAAAAACCAGTCCAAGCCACAGGAAAAGAAGGGTCATGGGAAGACAAAGAAGTACACTGGAAAATGGTGTGATTTCCACAAAATCTCCTGGCACAACATCGATGAATGTCGCTCAAAACAGTCATTGGTGGTCGAGGTCAAAGACAAGGAGCTGAACCCTGATTCAGAATCTGATTCTGAAAATAATGGGAGAAGACAGATCATCAACACAGACCCCACTGCTGTTGTCGCGACCGCAACAATTCAATCAGAAGAACCAACAGATCTTGAAGAGGGGGAGTGCCTTTTTCATTCACAGATGTGGGTGAAGGGGACCCTGCTACATTTTATTGTTGATAGCAGAAGCCAAAAGAAACTCATCTCAGCAGAGGTCATCAAATAGTTGGGATTGTCAACAACACCACACCCGCAACCATACAACATCGGGTGGCTTCGCCAAGGACGAGATCTTTGTGTTAGCCAGCAGTGTCGATTGTCATATGGTATCCAACCCTTCAAGGATGAGGTATTATGTGATGTTGCCCCACTGGATGTCTGTGATGTTCTCTTGGGCCAGCCATATATGTGGAAACTCCATGCTATCTATGAGTCTCGACCTCATAGTGTCATTATTACTCTGTGGGGTCATCTCTATAGAATACCAGAGGTAGTTCCAACTACTGCCCCACCTAAACAGTGCCACAAGGTAGTATCTCATACTACAAATTCATCTTCTCCACAATCTGTTCAAAGGGTGAAGAGAAAGATATTGTAACCACCACAGCTTCAGCCCAATTACCTTCTATCTAACAGAAGTAGGTCGACAAGGTTGCAGCAAAGCCTGAAGATTCCTTCTGCACACAGTCATCTAAAATATCCATACTGGTTAAAAAGGTCCAAACCTTCCAGCCAAAGTTTCGTGATAGCCTTCAAAAAGCTAAGCAACGCCACATCTCCAGTAAGGCAAGCAGATCACCAAGATTCAAATTCATCAATTGCTTTCCCCTCTCCCCTGGGACATCAATGCAATGGATACCATTTCTTACTTAAGAGGGGGGATTGATCCAGGTGGATATCGGTGGCCACCCACCTTTTCCAAATGGCTCAAAATGACTTTCAAGAAATTTTGGCAATTTACTATTTTTAGCAGGTTTTAACTTTCGGGGCCATTTTGAGGGTCCAAATGAAGGTTTTTCGAGATCGAGGTTCTCAATGATAGTTGAAGGAATGATTGGGCCCCCAAAATGAATCTCCTCGACGATACCTTTCCAACGAGCTATCGCACGCCTAAAACGGAGATCGTATGCAAAAGTTACGACCCCGGAAGTTGATGTACTCACTTACCCAAATGGGGCCCACATGACTTTTGGCGCTTCATCTCCTAGGGTTAGGTTTTTGGATGTCTAGGACTTTTGGTATTCCCATTTATTGTAAAAGGGCCTTCAAAGCCTCACTGTAATCATCTTCTTGCGAATGCGAGTAGCCGTCACATCTCTTCTCAGAGATAAGCTGCCACCATTCTAGCGAGTCTTTCACTCTATATTTTTACAGTCTCTGTACATTTCTCTGATTAATAGAAATCATGTATTACTATATATCTATGTTTATGGTTGCATCTCTGATACATTTCTATTATATTATTGAATATCTACAATATCTCTGTGCATTTCTTTATTATATCTACGCTCTTATTTCGTGTCGGAAATAATTTGGATCAATGGTATCAAAGCATGCTGCTCTTGATTTTTTTTTTCAGTGCATGTCCCCAACGAGGTCCGAGTATAACAAGTTGGGTCTCGAGCTTGTCTCTCTTAAATACAATCCCTCTTGCACACCCAAGAAACCCTCAATGGAAGAAGAAAATAAAATCGACGAAGCAGACGATCCTATCAATCTGTTGCTTGAGAAAACTCTCACGTGACAGAGGGATGAAATGATGGAGAATTTTGCCCAGATCCTTCAACGCCTGCCGATAACAGCAAGTGCATATTCATCAAGCATCCACTTTGGAGGCACCTCGCCTTTCAAGGTACAGGTTAATTTTGATGTTCCTGTATTTGAAGGTCAAATAGATGCAGATTCCCTAGATAAATGGTTAAATCTGCTAGAAGGTTATTTCTTTGTTCATAATTTTCTAGACAAGGAAAAGATCACCTTCGCACTCCTTAAGGCTCTCCCCCATGTCAAACATTGGTGGGAAACTTACTGGGAGTAGATTTCCACAGAGGATTCTGGAATATATGGGGTCGAGCCCAATTGTGATTTTTGTGTGGATGCAGTAAAGGAACAATACTACCCTGTTGGCAACTATGAGGACCAGTACATGAGATGGACTACACTGCGACAAGAGAGGGGCCAATCAATTTCAAAGTTCACCAATATCTTCCATACCTTGCACACCAAGCTGGTTATCAAACACTCTAAACGACATTTGGTTCTGAAATACTATGGGGCTCTACACAGATACATCCAAACTGAAATGGAGTTTTTGGACATCTCATCACTCGGTGTTGCCTATCGATATGTTGTTAAAATCGAGCAGAAATTTAAGCACCAGAACAAATGGGAGTTCGAGTCTGCAAATCCACAACAACCAAATTATGAAAAATACAGCCCTAACAAATAGTCTCCCGAAAACCAGTCCAAGCCACAGGAAAAGAAGGGTCACGGGAAGACAAAGAAGGACACTGGAAAATGGTGTGATTTCCACAAAAGTACCTGGCACAACACTGATGAATGTCCCTCAAAACAGTCATTGGTGGCCGAGATCAAAGACAAGGAGTCGAACCCTTATTCTGAATCTGATTATGAAAATAATGGGAAAAGACAGATCATCGATGCAGACCCCACTACTATTGTCGCGATTGCAGCAATTCAACCAGAAGAACCAACAGATCCTGAAGAGGGGGATTGCCTTTTTCATTCACAGATGTGGGTGAAGGGGACCCAGCTACATTTTATTGTTGATAGTGGAAGCCAAAAGAACCTCATCTAAGCAAAGGTCATCAAACAGTTGGGATTGTCGACAATACCACACCCGCAACCATACAGCATCGGGTGGCTTCGCCAAGGACGAGATCTTCCTGTCATCCAACAGTGTCGATTGTCATACGGCATCCAACCCTTCAAGGATGAGGTATTATGTGATTTTTCCCCACTGGATGTTTGTGATGTTCTCTTGGGCCAGCCATATATATGGAAACGCCATGCTATCTATGAGTCTTGACCTTGTAGTGTCATTATTACTCTGGGGGGTCATCTCTACAGGATACCATAGGTTGTTCCAACTACTGCCCCACCTAAACAGTGCCACAAGGTAGTATCTCATACTACAAAATTCATCTTCTCCACAATCTGTTCAAAGGGTGAACAAAAAGATACTATAACCACCACAGCTTCGGCCCAGGCACCTTCTATCCAACAGAAGCAGGTCGACAAGGTTGCAGTAAAGCCTGAAGATTCCTTCTACACACAGTCATCTAAAATATCCAGACTGGTTAAAAAGGTCCAAACCTTCTAGCCAAAGGTTCGTGATAGCCTTCAAGAAGCTAAGCAATGCCACATCTCCAGCAAGGCAAGCAGATCACCAAGATTCAAATTCAGCAATCGGTTTCCCCTCTCCTCTAGGAACTCAACACAATGCATACCATTGCATCCTAAGGAGGGGGGATTGATCCAGGTGGATATCAATGGCCACCCACCTTTTCCAAATGGCTCAAAATGGCTTTCTGGCAATTTTGACAATTTACTATTTTTAGCAGGTTTTAACTTCCAAGGCCATTTTGAGGGTCCAAATGAAGGTTTTTTGAGATCGAGGTTCTCAATGATAGATGAAGGCATGATTGAGACCCCATAATGAATCTCCTCTATGATACCTTTCCAACGAGCTATCGCACGCCTAAAACGCAGATCGTATGCAAAAGTTACGACCCCGGGAAGTTGATGTACTCACTTACCCAAATGGGGCCCACATGACTTTTAGCGCTTCATCTCCTAGGGTTAGGTTTTTGGATGTCTAGGACTTTTGGTATTCCCGTTTATTGTAAAAATGCCTTCAGAGCCTCATTGTAATCATCTTCTTGTGAATGCGAGTAGCCATCACATCTCTTCTCAGAGATAAGCTGCCACCATTATAGTGAGTCTTTCACTCTGTATTTTTACAGTCTCTGTACATTTCTCTGACTAATAGAAATCGTGTATTACTGTATATCTATGTTTATGGTTTCATCTCTGATAAATTTCTGTTATATTATTGAATATCTGGAATATCTCTGTGCATTTCTTTCTTATATCTCCGCTCTCATTTCGTGCCGAAAATAATCTGGATCAGTGGTATCAGACGAGGTCCCATTATAACAAGTTGGGTATCAAGCTTGTCTCTCTTGAAGACAATCACTCTTGCACACCCAAGAAACCCTCAATGGCGGAATAAAATAAAATCGATGGAGTAGACGATCCTATCAATCTGTTGCCTGAGCAAGCTCTCACGCGACAGAGGGATGAAATGATGGAGAATTTTGCCCACATCCTTCAACACCCGTCGATAACAGCAAGTGCATCTTCATCAAGCGACAACTTTGGAGGCACCTCACCTTTCAAGGTACAGGTTAATTTTGATATTCCCATATTTGAAGGTCAAATAGATGCAGATGCCCTAGATAAATGGTTAAATTTGCTAGAAGGTTATTTCTATGTTCATAATTTTTCAGACAAGGAAAATATCACCTTCGCACTCCTTAAGGCTCTCCCCCATGTCAAAAATTGGTGGGAAACTTACTGGGAGCAGAGTTTCACAGAGGATTCTGGAATATATGGGGCCAAGCCCACTTGGGATTTTTTTGTGGATGTAGTAAAGGAACAGTACTACCTTGTTGGCAACTATGAGGACCAGTACATGAGATGGACCACACTGCGGCAAGAGAGGGGCCAATCAATTCCAGAGTTCACCAATAGCTTCCATACCTTGCACACAAAGCTGGGTATCAAAGACTCTGAATGACTTTTGGTTCTGAAATACCGTGGGGCTCTACACAGATACATCCAAACTGAAATGGATTTTTTGGACATCTCATCACTCGGTGTTGCCTATCGATATGTTGTTAAAATTGAGAAGAAATTTAAGCACCAGAACAAACGGGAGTTCGGTTCCGAAAATCCACAACAACCAAAGTATGAAAAAGACAGCCATAACAAATAGTCTCTTGAAAACCAGTCCAAGCCACAGGAAAAGAAGGGTCACGGGAAGACAAAGAAGGACACTAGAAAATGGTGTGATTTCCACAAAAACCCCTGGCACAACACCGATGAATGTCACTCAAAAAAGTCATTGGTGGCCAAGATCAAAGACAAGGAGCCAAACCCTGATTCAGAATCTGATTATGAAAATAATGGGAAAAGACAGATCATCAACGCAGACCCCACTGCTATTGTTGCGACCGCAACAATTCAACCAAAAGAACCAACAGATCCTGAAGAGGGGGAGTGCCTTTTTCATTCACAGATGTGGGTGAAGGGGACCCCGCTACATTTTATTGTTGATAGTGGAAGCCAAAAGAACCTCATCTCAGCAGAGTTTGTCAAACAGTTGGAATTGTCGACAACACCACACCCGCAACCATACAACATCGGGTGCTTCGCCAAGGATGAGATCTTCATGTTAGCTAGCAGTGTCGATTGTCATACGGCATCCAACCTGTCAAGGATGAGGTATTATGTGATGTTTCCCCACTGGATGTCTGTGATGTTCTCTTGGGCTAGCCATATATGTGGAGACACCATGCTATCTATGAGTCTCAACCTCGTAGTGTCATTATTAATCTAGGGGGTCATCTCTACAGGATACCATAGGTAGTTCCAACTACTGCCCCACCTAAATATTGCCACAAGGTAGTATCTCATACTACAAAATTCATCTTCTCCACAATCTGTTCAAAGGGTGAACAGAAAGATACTGTAACCACCACAACTTCGGCCCAAGCACCTTCTATCAAACAGAAGCAGGTCGACAAGGTTGCAGCAAAGCTCGACGATTCCATATGCACACAGTCATCTAGAATATCCATACTGGTTAAAAAGGTCCAAACCTTCTAGCCAAAGGTTCGTGATAGCCTTCAACAAGCTAAGCAAAGCCACGTCTCCAGCAAGGCAAGCAGATCACCAAGATTCAGATTCACTAATCGCTTTCCCCTCTCCCCTGGGAACTCAACGCAATGGATACCATTGCTTCCTAAGGAGGGGGGATTGATCCAGGTGGATATCAGTGTCCACCCACCTTTTCCAAATGGCTCAAAACGACTTTCTAGCAATTTTGGCAATTTACTATTTTTAGCAGTTTTTAACTTCCAAGGCCATTTTGAGCGTCCAAATGTAGGTTTTTCGAGATAGTGGTTCTCAATGATATTTTAAGGTATTATTGAGCCCCCAAAATTAATCTCTTCGACGATACCTTTCCAACGATCTATCACATGCCTAAAACGGAGATCGTATGCAAAAGTTACGACCCCGGGAAGTTGATGTACTCAGTTACCCAAACGGGGCCCACATGACTTTTGGCGCTTCATCTCCTAGGGTTAGGTTTTTGGATGTCTAGGAATTTTGGCATTCCCATTTATTGTAAAAAGGCATTCAGAGCCTCATTGTAATCATCTTCTTGTGAATACGAGCAGCCGTCACATCTCTTCTCAGAGATAAGCTGCCACCATTCTAGCGAGTCTTTCACTCTGTATTTTTACAGTCTCTGTACATTTCTCTAATTAATAGAAATCATGTATTACTGTATATCTATGTTTATGGTTGCATCTCTGATACATTTTTGTTATATTATTGAATATCTGTAATATCTCTGTGCATTTCTTTATTATATCTCCACTCTCATTTCGTTTCGAAAATAATCCGGATCAGTGGTATCAGAGCAGGCTGCTCTTGATTGTTTTTTTCAGTGCATGTCCCTGACGAGGTCCGAGTATAAAAATTTGGGTCTCAAGCTTGTCTCTCTTGAAGACAATTACTGTTGCACACCCAAGAAACCCTCAATGGAGGAAGAAAAGAAAATCGATGGAGCAGACGATCCTATCAATCTATTGCTTGAGCAAGCTCTCACGCGATAGAGGGACGAAATGATGGAGAATTTTTCCCACATCCTTCAACGCCTGCCGATAACAACAAGTACATATTCATCAAGCGGCCACTTTGGAGGCACCTCTCCTTTCAAGGTACACGTTAATTTTGATATTCCCGTATTTGAAGGTCAAATAGATGCAGATGCCCTAGATAAATGGTTAAATTTGCTAGAAGGTTATTTCTCTGTTCATAATTTTTCAGACAAGGAACAGATCACATTCGCACTCCTTAAGGCTCTCCCCCATGTAAAACATTGGTGGGAAACTTATTGGGAGTAGAGTTCCATAGAGGATTCTGGAATATACGGGGCCGAGCCCAGTTGGGATTTTTTTGTGGATGTGGTAAAGGAACAGTACTACCCTGTTGGCAACTATGAGGACCAGTATATGAGATGAACCACACTGCGGCAAGAGAGGGGCCAATCAATTCCGAAGTTCACCAATAGCTTCAATACCTTGCACAAAAAGCTGGCTATCAAAGACTCTGAACGACATTTGGTTCTGAAATACCGTGGGGCTCTACACAGATACATCCAAACTGAAATGGATTTTTTGGACATCTCATCACTCGGTGTTTCCTATCGATATGCTGTTAAAATCGAGCAGAAATTTAAGCACCATAAAAAACGGGAGTTCGGGTCTGCAAATCCACAACAGCTAAAGTGAGAAAAAGACAACCCTAACAAACAGTCTCCCGAAAACCAGTCCAATCCACAGGAAAAGAAGGGTCACGAGAAGACAAAGAAGGACACTAGAAAATGGTGTGATTTCCATAAAATCCCCTGACACAACACCAATGAATGTCCCTAAAAACAGTCATTGGTGGACGAGATCAAAGATAAGGAGTCGAACCTTGATTCAGAATCTGATTCTGAAAATAATGGGAAAAGACAGATCATCGACGCAGATGCCACTGCTATTGTCGTGACCGCAACAATTCAACCAGAAGAACCAACAGATCCTGAAGAGGGGGAGCACCTTTTTCATTCACAGATGTGGGTGAAGGGGAGCCAACTACATTTTATTGTTGATAGAGGAAGCCAAAAGAACCTCATCTCAGCAGAGGTCGTCAAATAGTTGGGATTGTCGACAACACCACACCCACAACCATACAACATCGGGTGGCTTTGCCAAGGACGAGATCTTCGTGTCAGCCAGTAGTGTCGATTGTCATACGGAATCCAACCCTTCAAGGATGAGGTATTATGTGATGCTTCCCCACTGGATGTCTGTGATGTTATCTTGGGCCAACCATATATGTGGAAACACCATGCTATCTATGAGTCTCGACCTCGTAGTGCCATTATTACTATGGGGGGTCATCTCTACAGGATACCAGAGGTAGTTCCAACTACTGCCCCACCTAAACAGTGCCACAAGGTAGTATCTCATACTACAAAATTCATCTTCTCCACAATTTGTTCAAAGGGTGAACATAAAGATACTGTAACCACCACAGCTTCGGCCCAAGCACCTTCTATCCAATAGAAGCAGGTCGACAAGGTTGCAGCAAAGCCAGAAGATTCCTTCTGCACACAGTCATCTAAAATATCCAAACTGGTTAAGAAGGTCCAAACCTTCCAGCCAAAGGTTCGTGATAGCCTTCAACAAGCTAAGCAACGCCACATCTCCAGCAAGGCAAGCAGATCACCAAGATTCAAATTCAGCAATCGCTTTCCCCTCTCCCCTGGGAGCTCAACGCAATGGATACCATTGCTTCCTAAGGAGGGGGGATTGATCCAGGTGGATATCAGTGGCCACCTACCTTTTCCAAATGGCTCAAAACGACTTTCTGGCAATTTTGGCAATTTACTATTTTTAGCAGGTTTTAACTTCTGGGGCCATTTTGAGGGTCCAAATGAAGGTTTTTCTAGATAGAGTTTCTCAATGATATCCAAAAGCATGATTGATCCCCCAAAATGGATCTCCTCAACGATACCTTTCCAACAAGCTATCGCACGCCTAAAATGGAGATCGTATGCAAAAGTTACGACCCCGGGAAGTTGATGTACTCACTTACCCAAACGGGGCCCACATGACTTTTGGCGCTTCATCTCCTAGGGTTAGGTTTTTGGGTGTCTAGGACTTTTGGCATTCCCGTTTATTGTAAAAAGGCCTTCAGAGCCTCATTGTAATCATCTTCTTTTGAATGCGAGTATTCATCACATCTCTTCTCAAAGATAAGCTACCACCATTCTAGCGAGTCTTTCACTCTGTATTTTTACAGTCTCTGTACATTTCTCTGATTAATAGAAATCATGTATTACTGTATATCTATGTTTATGGTTGCCTATCTGATAAATTTATGTTATATTATTGAATATCTGCAATATCTTTGTGCATTTATTTATTATATCTCCACTCTCATTTCGTGCCGAAAATAATCCAGATCAACTTATGCACCCACTATTCTTGAGGAATGCTCCTCCAGGCCTCCTCACAACCTTTCACATGGTCTTTCAGACAACTTTGACCTGTGTATCTAACTTTTCATCCTTGGAGGATGTCTGAAAATCACATTGTCGTCACAGTGCAACATTGCATCTAGTCTGCGATGTTATTTTTATGTGTCCCCCTCCATCTTGTTGGAGTAGCTTTCAAAGCCTCATCTAGTGCCAACAATCTTTGTTGTACTAGTACAACTTATTCAAATGCCAATAAGATAGTTTCTAAGTTATTTAAACCATCAAATGTGGGTAAGTTACTTACTTCTGTTCCAATCCAACAAACTTTCCTCGTCAATACGGCACATCTCCGTGCATAAACTTCATACATCTTGTTATGCTAGTTCTCTAGTGCTTCTTTTGAATCTGATGAACATGCATTGTCACTTCACCAGCTTAAATTCCCATCTGTTGTAGGGTTAATGTAATCCTCATGTCTTGCTGTCAATTTATATATATTCTCTATCTCATATGCGTGGTCTTCCTCTCTGATGGGTTTTGTGTATATTCAACCTTCATCAGGATCCAGAGGTGCAATGACCCTAAGTCCATCACCTTCAAATGTCATTCTTCTTTTCTTTAATCAACAATAGTGGAATTGTTGAAATCCCAATCAATTCTTGACAACATAGGATAAGGGAAACTATCATCAACTATCTCAATCACCTCGAAGTTCACAAATGTTCTTACCCCATCGATGTCCATAGGGACATGATCCAACCTACCAAAGGGGATTACTTCCTATTGATTATCCATCCTAAGCTTGATACGGGAATATATAAACTTAGGTTTTCCCATCAGTCCCTAGGTCTGCTTCATCATAACATTGACCTCCGACCCTAAGTCGAGGACCACATAATCTATATCATAATCTACAATTTCGGTAGTAAGGTGTAGTTACTTATTTTTCCTTCTCTTTTTGGATAGTTGATGTACTAATTTATTCAGTAGAGGATCTACCCTTCCTATCTCATACTTCCTGATCAAATTTTGTAGTTCTTGTATGGATTTTTCATCCTTAATCAAATTAATGCAAGTACATAATAATTACATAAGTCTGCATTCCACATTCTCTCACTTCTGTTTGTGCCTTTGATGAAGAAGTCTGATCTCTTCCAAACTCTTTTCTTGGATCTTCAAATGTCCACATCTCTTTCTTTGGATCAAACTCTCATGTCTTCTCTGTAACTCTTCTAACTCCTAATTCTTTTGTAATCTTCCCTGGAGTCACTCTGTCTTCTCCTGTTGCAGCACATCCTCTAGTGATAATGACGACTCTAGGATCCACTCCATGAGTTTGCACTGAGATTAGTTGTACTTTTTGGTTCCCTCCTTGTCTTTCCTGAAGTTTGGATAACAATGCAAGACAATATTCTATGACATGTTCAAATGAGTTGCAGTAACTGCAAGTGGTACAAGGGTTCTGACAGTCCCTTTCCAAGTGAACTAGTTGCACACAGTTATAACAAATGATCTGACCTCAACCTTAGCCCATGACTCCTCCTCGTCCTCTTCCTATGAATCCACCATGAGGGTTGAAGTTTCCTCTTCCTGGGGAAATATACTGCGTAGTATTCCCTTCTTTTTGTACTTCGCCTTGAATTATATATGTGTCTCTTGATCTTTCATGCAAGAGGTCATAAGCCCTACAATCTTTCTCATCATGCCCCACAAATTTACATAATGTGCAGTAAAGTTTGGTAGGTGTCTGGACATAGTTTTTCATGTAATATCACTCTCCAGGGCGATGTCTATTTCTACATACCTTGCACCAAGGTAGAGGAACTAGCTTCAAAGGGCTCGGGCTCCTGAAGACAAGTACTCATGAAATAGAGTACAGTTCTCCTTGTCATGACCTTCTGATTTGCATTTGATACACCAAATTTATTCTCTTTTATCTTTTCCCTTATCCTTTTTTATATCTTCGACCTACAGTGATAAGCTAGTTAGATGACTCAAAATTTGACTCATACCTGAGCTAGAATATCCCATAGGGGATGATTCTAGTTTCATAGCGATATCCAACACCTCATCTTGCGAAGCGATCTTCTGTTGCATCAGAGGGACTCTGACACATGGGAAGAGGGAAATGATGAACTATTATTTATTCTGGTCATCTAGAATCTGAAAACTTAAATGACCTGTCAGGGTCTTAAACCTCTGATCAAACTCCCAAAAAGGTTCAGCTACTCTCTGCTTGATTTCTTTCAAATCTGTGATGCACTACGATGCTTACTTGGGTTTCTTGAATTCTGCAATTAACATAGTCTTGATCTCGTTCAACAATTTTGGCTGTACAACTCCTTGGACAAACTTCATGTACCATATTAGTGCACGGTCTCTTAGGGTAGTACTAAACTAAGCTCTCTTAAGATCTTCATCAGTGACATTCTTAATACTTTATACAACTTTGCATAAGAACCAATTTTGATCAGGATCTTCAGATCCATCTCCCCTAAAGGTGGGTAACCTCATCTCATCTTCCATAGATCTTCCTAGGGTTCCTGAGTGAGTATGAACTGAACCACTTGTAGCCATGTTCTGAGTGATATGATAACTTAGGTTACTCTGGTTACTTAATGTTGTTAAAACAACATGAGTCATAATAGTTCTTACTTCAACAGTCTGCACAGTCCCTAAAGTTTCTGACTCTTCTTGGCGAGGTTCTTCATCCTTCCTTCTTCTGCCCTGGAGGACTCTGAATGTTCCTCGTTCAACAAATCTTCTTCTTCTCCACTATAGAACCCTTCTTCCTATGTTGGTGGTTCGTGATTCTACTCAAACAAGTTCACTAGAGGAATTTCTCTGAAGGTTCTCCCACTGCACATCTGTTTGACATTTGTGTCGTTGTTGTTGTTTGAGTTATTGAACATTATCTTTTTCAATATGACCCACTACTATATCTTCAGGATGTTCTTCTCATGCAATAGCATCTTGATATTCAACTTCAGAAAATGTAAAAATTTTCCTCTCGGTCCCTTAAAGAAATATCTCTCTGCTTAGCTATATGATTCTACTCTATCAATAACAAACTCAGTAATGTACCCTCCAATGGTACTATCAAACCAGTGATCTACTTCTCTTGACATAGAATTATCAACTCTCTTGACCTTCTTGATCAGTTTTGATGTCCAAAACACAGGTTGTCTGAGTTTGATTTCGAACTGGGTATCTGCTAATATGGCTAGCCACTCGTATAACTCCTTATAAATTCCTCCAAAGAAACTCTCGTGTATATCAGTAAAGATATACCTTCCCAACTAGTCTTCTATACTAATATTAGGGTTCTTATTTTGAGCTTCTGTGAATTCCTTTTCTTGTTCTTCTATCCATGTCTGAATCTTTGTCTTCAATGGAAACCACCTTGACATTCCCTCAAGAAGATCCTAGTCCCAACAACAGAACAATTTGTTTGCACAGGGGCAGACCTAGGGTTCAGTTCTAATAGCACACCAACTAGCCCTAACTATTGGCCCTTTCAGCAACATCTGCAAAGAAAATGCAGTCTCACCCGAAGTAGTATAGGGGGGTTGTAGGACACAGGTGTCTACAACCAAAGGAAATGCAAAGATTATCTAGGGAAACACTCTCACACAGATCTAGTTATTCTTTATCTTTCTTAATCCCACTACGTGAACTATATCTCATATCTAACAACAATATTGCATTAACAATATATCAAATATCAGAAGAACACAACATCAATCAAACACAACAAAAAGATATACGTGGTTCAAACTTCACCCTCTCCCTAGGGATACATATAGAGAGCTACTCTTTATAATATAGTATATGAAAGCATACAGTTCTATCTGCACTCTTATCTTGTATATCTCTCTTTCTTTCTCTTCCTCTCTCCCCTCCCTACGCACCCAGCTATAGGGTTGATCTTCACACCCAGCTGAAGATATTACAACACAGACCTCTCACACAATAATTCTCTCTCAGCAATAACAACAATCACTCATCATACATAATCAACCCTATCCTAGGTCCTCTTGACCTTTATTTATAAATTACAAAGACTCTCGAACAACCTTAAGCCAAAACCTAGGTGTCAAAACCCTAAATACTAAAACCCTAGGTCAACTTGATCTGCATTTTTCAGGGCTTCGCTAGCCTATCTTTCCTTCTTTCTTGTGAGGTTCTCCAAAGCATCCATTGGTGGTTTTTTCTTCTTGTTGAGTCATACACGATCCATCTTCCTTGTTGATCTGTCTTCCTTGATCTCCCCCGTCCAACAACTTGTTTTATCTTACTTCGCTCCATATTTTCTTCTTTTTTGGTCACTTCGACCCAATCTCAGTCAACTTATCTTTTGCACAGTTCTCACTTCATGCTTCTTTCCTTAATCTTCGCAACATTCCATAACCAAGGGCCAACAACCACCAATGGAGTTAGCCAGAGCATCACTAGTTTCTCTGTGAATTTTAGAAATATTGGAAGGACACATATCTCTTAGTTCAACCTCTGAATGATATTTCCATTTCTTATTCTTTACATCACCTTTTTCAATAATCAATTTCTTGGATTCAATATCAAACACAATACTCTGAAAAGAAAATGACTCTTCTTCATTGAAGGTCTCATTCTCAATGATTTCTAATAATGAATTTTGATGGGCTGTGTTTCTCAGTTGATCAATTGTGGGAAACAATTTCTCCATATCTTCAAGGGAGAATTTGTTGATTTCACTTTCTATGCAGTGGTCTTATTTCTCTTGCACAACATTTTTCCTCTTTTTTCTCAGAGGAAGCTTGTGCGAGCTCTCAATTTTTCCCAAAGGGGTATCCTTTTCTCCTCTGCCGCTTGAACTATTATTGGTAACTTTTCTAGATAGGTGGGTCATTGGAGCATTTCTCCAAGATGTGGTAGTTTTAGGATTAACAGTTGGGGACTGGGCACTCTTTTCGCTGGGACCCTTTCCTTTCTTATTGTAAAACTCATTAGTACTAAGTATTGTTTCCAATTCACCAACATTGTGATCAGGAGGGCCTAAGTTGTTATCTTCTTCTTCACTCAGAACAGTATGAATAATGAATTGTTGAATCCTACTACCAGCATACGTTCCACTAAAATTATGTTAGGGTCAAACCCCTTTATATTTTCAGCATATTTCAGATTCACATTGTGGAAGTGGTTTGCAAACCTGTCGATTTTGTTTATATTCCTAAATATAAAGTCTCAAATCCTCCAAGGAAAGGGTATGAATTGATTTTTTTGTTTCTCATGGAAAAAGTGTAGACATAAACTATACTCCCTTGCTACTTCCACGATAAAATTTTTATCAGATGCATGGCATGGGAGAATATTGTCTTTGAGGAACTTAATTAGCTCTTCAGATTTATACTTTTTTAATGTGAATGCCTCTAGCCACGTTGTAAAATAATCTGTAGTGGTTAGAATATACATGTGTCACTTGCTTGACCTTGGATTTATCGGCCTGACAACATCAAGTCCCCATTGAGAGAACAATTTTTCTACCATAATGGGTTGTAATGGAATTGTGGATCTTTTCATTTTCCCTGAAAACTATTGGCATGGTACATACTTCCTTATTGTAGCATGAGTCTCTAAACATTTATGGCCAATACAATCCATCTCTTATGATCTTGTGGGTGGTTACAGTGGGTACAAAATGTCCACCACATATTCCTTCATGGAATTCCCTCATAATTTCTCGTGCCTTGTTTTCATCAACACATCTCGGTAATATACCATCATAGTTCCTTCTGAACAATATATCAGCAATCAACACATATTTATTTTCCTTCATCTTTAATGTTCTTCGTTCTTTGGGGTTCATGGTGACAGGAAACTGCCCAGACCTCAAGTAGAATATAATGTTTGCGTACCATTCTGAATCATCCAATGGTTCTCCTACTGAAATTGAAATCATTCCATCCAGATAATCACTATTTACAATGAGCTTACATAAACCTTGTTCTTTAACTAACTTTAAATATTTAATTTCAATATCATATTCTTGGATCTTTGTCAGCCAGTTAGCCCATTTTCCTTCTCTCAATTTTTGATTGAAAAGCATCTTCATTGATGAAGATGTAACATAAGCAATGACATGGGAATTTAATATGTACGTATGAAAGTGTGCCACTTTTTTTACAAGAGCCAAGGCTTGCTTTTCCAACTTTGAATACCTTAATTCATAATCATGAAGGGTTTTTCTCACGAAACTAATTGGGAGTTCTTCACCCTTGGTATTCCAATGAGTAAGAACATATGCAACAATTGTTTCTGTAGCGAACGAATAGATGATGAAATCCCTTTGAAAATATGGAATAATGAGGACTAGAGCTGTAGTGATTTCTCTTTTGATATTATTGAAAGATTCTTAAGTATCCATTTTCCATTCAAACCTCTACTCATTTTTCAATAATAAATTGATTGGCTTCACAATACTTTCATAGTCAGGAACAAATATTTGCACAAAATTGATCTTGCCAAAAAATGATTGAAATCCTTTCTTACATGATGGAGGGTTGAGTTTATTTATTGCTTTAACTCTTTCTGGATCTATATAAATACCCTCCTTGCACACAATATGACCCAATAAGTTTCCTTGAGTTACAACGAACACACATTTATTTGGATTTAGAGAGACACCATATAATATGCATCTGTCAAAAACGTTTCTCAAGTGATGGATATGATCACCCTTTTTTTTGCAATGCACTGTCAAGTATTCTTGATAATCTCCCTCGAATTTTCCTATCAACCCAATAAATGCATGATCCATGGCCATATGGAATGTCACTTCAACATTCTTCAAACCAAAGGGAATCCTAACATATGCATATGTCTCCCAAGTTTCTATGAATGTTTTCTTTTCTCTATCTTCCTTAGCAACCAAGACTTGATTATATCCAGAAAAAACCATCCAACGTGGACATGCAGGTTGATCCCGTGACTTGTTGGAGAAGGAAATCCATTTTCGGTAAAGGATAGTTATCCTTTATGCTTTCTTTGTTAAGATCCCTAAAATCCACACACATTCAGATTTCCCCAGTCTTCTTTCTTATTATCACATGATTAGAAATCCAATTAGAATTTCTAATGTGATATATTATTCTGACCTTCTTTAATTTCTCCAATTCAATATTTACCAAAGGTTTCAATTTGGGGTTCATCATCCTTATTTTTTTCTTGATAGTCTTTGCTTCTTCTGTCAAAGGAATGATGTGTTGGAATATTGTTTTATCATAAGATTTCAAATCATCATAGTGTTGGACAACTGAGAGGGGTGGTGAATCAGTTGTTACCGTGCTTAAACAATTATGCTTCTTTTGAAATCTTTACAAGGCACTCAATGATGATCACAATAATGCAGAGAATTAAACAAAGGCACATTCAACATCATTCACATATATGAGAAAGACAGAGACATATAATTCCCGAGGAAACCCATATAGGGTAAAACCTCTTTTTCTTTATATGATAAGTATTATCTACATTCTTTACATTATCATACATATGAGCACCAACTCATTGTGAGGCTACAACCTCTATTTTTGCAAGTTGCAACTTGCTGAGAGCATCGACTCTCTATTTTCTCTAGTACCCACTAGAAGGAAGCACCAACCCCCTGGTTTCTCTAGCACCAACTAGAAGGAAGCACCAACTCCCTGGTTTCTCTAGCACCAACTAGAAGAAAGCACCAACTCCCTAGTTTCTCTAGCACCAACTAGAAGGAAGCACCAACTCCCTGTATTCAAGCATCCACTTAAACCTTTGAGGACACCAGTCCTTCCTAGAACCTCCCAACCACCCTGAATAATAAATTCTTTGTTACTGAAACTTACTACAACAATATAAAATTGTTCAATGTCTTATCATCACTGTTGTTGTTCTGTTACACTGCTCTGTCCTGTCTGCATCAGTTTCTTTTGCATGCCCTTTGCACTTTCTGTTTTTCTTCCTTTTATACACTGCACCATATCCCTTTGATGCAACCTTCCTCTAGCGTGCATCTCTGCTCCTGCGCTCTACCTCCTTGCTCACACTTGAATCCTCCCCACGACAACAACAACCATATCTTCTTTGTTCAACATTCTTATAGTACCCGTGCTCCTTGTGCATGCAATATTTTCCATGCCACTACATGCTCACACCGTGCCCAATCTGCTGCACATCTCGAGTGCTTTTCCTGATCATCACAACTCTTCAGCTTCTCTGGTGGTTCCCACCATGTGTTCAGCATCAGTGGGTGTTCTGCTAAGAGTCCTCAACCTCTCTGGCAGTTGAGACTTCTCGTCTTCTCTGGCACAGTAGAGCTTATGCCTCCTTTTTCAGTTACATGCCTCAATGCTTATCCATCTGTCAACCCTCCTAACCATCGTCTTGCTTCACTGGACGAAGCTTAGAGACTCTTCATATTATCTGACAATCACACAGAGGTCTCTTCAAATTCTCTAGCAAATACCATCAATGATTTCTAGTAGTTACACTACGACGTGCTATAGTAGCCCTCCGATCTTGTTCTAATTCACCTTCACCGTTGGATTGATTCCATGGGATTTTGCATTCATTTTGGCATTTCAGCATTCGACATCCGTGTGACCATGCATCTCGACATTCCCAGTCGTGATCCCCGAATCGGAGCTTGGTTGCTCTAGCTCTTTCCTCCATCTCTCACTGATGTGACCAAGGGTTGTGACCACAGCCTTATGCATAAGGAACTTTCACGATTTCCCATTTCATGAATACGGAGATGAGACATCTCGACTCTCCAAGTCGCGATCCCCAATACCCCAAAATGGCATGAGATCAACGGTCCTGATCAACACTTGATCTGACGGCTCAGATCATTTTGTGATTTCTCATATCGCGATTTTGACATTCCTGTGATGAATGTTCTTGATGCTTCCAACTCCCGATCCATGAAACTACGATAGGGAGTCAGATCAATGGTCCACATAACCCCCAGAGATGGACGGTTGACGGGATTTCAGCGTTTCGCAATTCGGCATTTTGGGACTCCTGATGCTGAGAGTTTCTTGACATCTCTATCTCCCGATTTCTGAAACTCCAAAGTGGTGTAAACCTGTTGACGTCACACATGTCGAATACCTACCACGTGTCACCCTGATTCGTGACTTACATGTGCTTGAAATGTTGAATTAGTCTGACACTTGTCATTACCTGGTTGTGCCACATGTTCCTAGCTGACATGGTTTGCTGACATGAGTTGGATCGACAGGCCAGATCACATCTTGATCTGACGACTGTGATTAAATCGCAATATCGCATATCGCGATTTTGGGATTCCTGTGGTTATTATTCTTTGACATCTTCAACTCTCGATCCGTGAAACTCTGATATGGAGTTGGATCAATGGTGCAGATCACATCTTGATCTGATGGCTATGGTTAAGTTGTGATTTCGCATTTTGTGATTTCGAGAGGTTAGGGAACCCCGTTCCTTTGACTCTCCAGTCAGTGAAATGTTGATCTGTGTCCACGTGTCCTGCCTAAATATGAACGGTCCTCCTTCTTTCAGGATTTTGTGAGCCCTCTACTCCTTGCACTTTAAAGAGCGTGCAGGTTCTCCTCGATCAACGATGGTCGAACCCTGTGCTCGGATCTAACACCCGAGATCTATTCTCCATATCTACGCGCTCCTCTTGTCTACATTGAGATCTGATGGTCATCGAGAATTCGGGATGGGATCCAATGATCACTGATGCTTCTCCTCCAAGCTTATGCATCCTCCTTACTTGGAAGAATTTCTAAGTGTCAAAGGCCTCGACCTTTGATCTGCCTGTGATCCTAAGTATGCTATCTCCCTTGAGATTTAGTCATGAGTTAACCTCATCCCTGGTGTGCACCTACGCACTGCATTCGAATTTGCGCTAATACCTCTTGAGCTTACTTTGTTCCTATTTTTCCATCGATGCACACTCTGATCCTGCCATCAATGACAAGTGCATACTGCCTATAAATCATGCCAACCATCCTCTGCACTATCTCTTCTGATCTTATCGAGCTTGTTCTGCAGCATGTTCCCAACCTACTTCTGATGCTCGTCTGTTACATTCTTTCTATACTCATGCCATCTTCATTGTTGTACTTGCCATCAATGACAAGCATACGCTACCTATTAAACATTTGCCAACACATAGGTCCATGAGAACACATCAAGATATTGTTTAAACAATGCGACATATTTATCAACTTCTTCAATGGTACAATCAACTCCCAAGTTGACATATTTTGGGGAACTATCAGTTCCGATATTGACCTTTCTTGTTTCTTGCACCTTTCGAATTAAAATTTCTTCCAGGAGCTTATTATCATGATCACCTTTTGCAAAAGGAGACTCATATTGTATACAATATTTAGGAACAATAGATATATGATTTTCTTCATCATCATCATCATTCAGCAAAAAAAATTCCAACTATTCATCATTCTCAAACACTTGCAAATATTCCATGTTATCGGGTACAGAAGGTCAGAATTCTATTTCTACTTGAAAATATGTTTTTCTTTGTATATCATATGGGTTTGACAATGAAGCTGCCAAGGTCAATGAATTTGCCTTTTGATGCTTTTCCCTTGGAATGAAGGAAATGTTAAAAGAACAGAAAGATTCCATCAATTTGTTAACTATTTTGAAATACAACTTGAGTCTTTATTTCTTGATTTTATACTTCTGTGTGACCTAATTAATCACCAACTCGGAGTCATCAGTCATAATAAAATGTTCTATATTCATTTCTTATGCAAGAATCATCCCCTCAATCAAAGCTTCATATTACGCCTCATAATTGATACATGCAAATTCAAGTTTGATAGCATGTGGATGCATAATCCTTTTTGGACTTATAAGGACAATTCCAACTCCACTCCCAGAGCTTGAACAAGCTCCATCGAATGAAATCCTCCAATAACCTTCAAACAGATACTCTTGATTCTCTATGTCTTGCACTTCCTCTAGTATTTCACTATGTTTTGATTCTAGGACGGCATAATTTCCAATCTCGATGTCTATATAATCTTCCATTAACTCATTATCTTTATTTTTTAAGGAGAAGGGTTTCTTGGGTTCACGGGGCACCTTAATCATTGCTCATTATTTTCCTGGTAGCATCATGCAACTTCCATTGTTCATTATATATCCCCTGATCATGGATGACCAATATCTCCCCAACACAACTCCATATTCCAGAGGAAGGTCTACCACAATAATATTGAAAACTGTAATAATATGGGGGGTCGTCGTGATCCATGCATAAAATTCCTTGATTTCTCCATAGGATGGCACTTTTCTAGAATCAATTGCATATATACTTTCACCAATCTCATAATATTTGGCACAACTCATGCCCAATGCCTCCATGACCTCCAGTGGAATGACATTATTGGGTGCACCAGTTTCAACTAAACAATTATGGAGTGCAACATCATGATTTTCAATTGAAATGTAAAAGGGAGTAATTTTACCTCTTATCTTGAAAGTTGACTGGTTTTGGATTTGTTTTGGACTAGTAACAACAAATTCTTCTTTTTCAGATGGATCATCCAACAATATCAAGATGTTTTCCCTTTGTTAGGGAATCTTCACCACTTCTATAAAAGGAATATGTATCCTTAATTTGTTTAAGTCCTCTACAACATTGTACATCATCTGAATGGATTTTGACATCAGGTGTTGCTTCTTATTTCTAATGTTATCTGTCATTTTCTCAACTGCTCTTTTCTCATTCGTTTTCTCTTTACCTTTTTCTTTTTCTTTTTAATATTCATTCTTATTCTTGGATCTATTTACAAATCCTCTTGTTTGGGTGACGTTTTCTTGTGAGTTAGGTTCCTTGTCACCTTCTTCAAATATATACATGGATGCCTCACATCTGTCCATATGAAAAGTTTTAGAACTTGCATCAAGTGAATAATAATTTTCTTGATCAACCATTTTCTCATCATACACATCATCCATAACAGGTGCATTGGGAGTAGGCTTCCTCAGAACCCTTGGTATTTGCGGATTATCCATGTTTTCAAACCTCACTTTGTTTTCTTGGGGAGGGTTCCTTCTTTGATTTGGGACCAGAATTCTCGGATTTGCCACATAATTATCACCCCTCCTTAGTATAGTTATCTCATTATGAATTTTCTTGATAGTTCTATTCATTTGTACAATTTCAATTCTTTTTTTAGTTTCTTGTGCTGCCACATGGTCTACCTTTACACCCAATACAGTTCCCTTGAAAAATCCTCCTCCAATTATTTTATTTTGAATTAGTCGTGGCTTGAATTTTTTGTTATTTCTTGAACTCGAGGCTCCTCAATTATCAATGCTTAATCCTCCTAGATGACTTTGTACTTTCCCTAGTATAATGTCGGGGTCGACACCCATTTCAGTCATAATTTCTTCCATCTCAGTGGATTTAGTCATTTCCTCCTCCAAGGTATCCATTTGGGATGTTCTAATAGCATATTTCGCATTCAGGGGCATTGCATTCTTATAACAACCAAGTACAACTAGGTCATTCGGTCTTTTATCTTATGGAATCTTACTCAAGGTTTTATTGAACTTGAGATTAAAATATCGTATTCTTTCATTCTTCCTCAAACCAATCTGGGTGAAATCAGTGAGAAGGGTATGATAAGCAATTGGAGGGGAGAACATAGCTAGGAACATGGATTTGAGGTCATTAAATGAGTGAATTGATCTACTAGGTAAATTCGTACACCATTCATACACTCTTTTTGATAAGGTTTGCATAAATAACCTCACCAATGCATCATCATATTCAACACAGTGAAAATCACAAACATCAAGAAATAAGTGAAGGTGCCTCTTTGCATCAATTATTCTGTCTCCAGAAAATTCCTTCAGGGTACCCTTAGGGAGAACAGGGAGATAATATTGCTCACCTAGAATATTCAAAGAGGAATCTTTTATTCTTCTTCTATTTTCAAACCTTAGGTTTTCTTGATTTCTTGCAACATCTCTTCCACCTCCTTGTCTCTCCTCATGATGTTTGTCTCACAGTTTTTCATTTCTTTTTTCCATATCCGGAGAGATTATAGGAATATGATTTTCACTTCTCAGAATAAAGAGTTTCTTTCTTTTACTTCTGGTAATGGGTCCCTTGTAATCATCCAGCTTCAATCCCAACCTTGTTCTTATGTTTATCTAGCTAGCCTTCGGTTTCTTCAGTCTTGTCTCTCTTCTCTCCTTAGTCTCTAAAGGATTTCTCTTTATTCTTCTTGAACTAATATCTACTAGGACCTTTCTAACTCTTATAGGGTCTTGACTGTTGTTATTTCCATATTTTATAGATGATGTAATATACTTCATTGATTGTTCAATCCAATTTCCAAGTGGGGTTTATTAGCCTGGGGCAAAGTCATATAATATTTTTAAAATGCTAGACCAAGTTCTAAATTTTAGTTCATTCCCCACTATGGTTTCCAAAAATGTTGACGCTTGAATCCGTTAGGAATGAAATGGAAACCTCAGGATGATGTAAATCCCCTTGTGTTTTTATAGAGGTGGTACTCCTCTTTTATATTTTCTTAGGATTGTGAAATTTCAAAATTTGGGACTTTGCATAAATCCAACTTGGTAATCAAAGAAATATAAAGATTGCAAAAAAAATAAAAGGAAAATATTTTTGTTTTATGTTTAGAGAAAGTTCCTTAGAAATGACCAGGAACCACACACTTCATACATTTAAAGTAGATAAGAAAAATTTCCTCACATCCATCATAGTTAAAATAAAGATTTATGATGACATAAAAATAAAAAGAAGATGATCTACATGCATAAGAGAACTTTAACAAAGTGGAAACATGGGTAGATCAAAAACATATGATGATATACCAATATCAAATAATTTATAGTCAAAACTCAAAGTTACAAAGAATAGTCAAAACGGATACTGGAATATCTCTCTTGGAATTTCTAAAAAATATATAGTCTGTTACATATTCTTTGAAATTTAAAATGTGTTTGTCTTCAAGAATGGGATTGAGGCTCCCAAAGACCATAAAGAAAATATAAAAAATAATTAATCTTGTAGAAGGAGGATGATGGGTGGTAAAAGAACATCAAGACCTCGAAAGAAGAAAAGAGAAGTTATCAAACTTCGATTAAACCTTTCTATTCAAAGAAGTGGAGTAACTGGATGAAGGAATTGATAAACAAAGAAAAAACTGATCATCATAAACTTAATATGATGGTCTCTCCTTGTTTTCACTTCCTTGTTGGTGTCCTTTTTATTGTCTTCATTAACGGTTACAGGAACCGTCTCAACTATTTCTTTCCCCCCGTTGGTCAATTTGTCGATCACCTTCTTAAGCCATTCTTCAATATAACTTTTCATTGGTGCCATGTTGATATCATGTCGGATTTTGATGTCGAAGAACTCACCCTCTAAGTCTCGTAAATCAAGGGAAATACCATACAATGCTTCTTCAATGTCTTGATTTTTCATGGAGTAGTCCACTAGCCAATTGTCTATGTCGTCCTCATCATATTCAAGTATACCATAGAAATTTTCAACTGACAACCCTTTAACAATCTCAAATTGTTCATCAAATTGTTTCTTTGTTAGGAATAATGAGTTGAGGATTAATTTGGGGTCTTGTACATCATTGTTAATTCCGAATAAGTCTATCTCCATGAGCCTCTTGAATAACTCTTCCCTCTTTGATATAGATTGACTGCATGCTTGAACAATACAATTAAAAAAAATTATATTTTCTTTCCAACACATGTTTAACTATTTCATCTGACTTGGGGAGGGAAAATACTCCTCTCTTCCCCTTAGTTATGTCATGTTGGAAACTTTATTTCCAAAGGGTAGTACAACATCACGGTAAAAACCTTCTTCATTCTTCAGGTCAGCTTGCAAATACTCATGCAAGGCATGCGCCCTCGAGCCAAAAGAAACCATGTTTTTCAAAATTTCCCATGCCTCTCTGATCATTGCCATTTTTTTGTTAATATTTATTTCCACATAGCTCCTAGATAATGTAAGTAGGATTGAATATCCTTTCAATTTAGTAGTGGGTGTGTTGGGTCTAACTAGTGTCAAAGGACTAGAAAGAAGTGGAAGAGGCATTAAGGTGTCTTCCAGTTCCTTGATCCTTTCTTTCAACTTCATGTTTTCCACTTCAATACCACCAATGGAGTCATCCAGATCATACCCGGTTGATATATGAATTTTAGAAATATGGGAAGGCCACATATCTCTTAGGTCAACCTATGAATGAAATTTCCATTTCGTATTATTCACATCACCTTTTTCAGTAATCAATTTCTTGGATTCTATATCAAAGACAACACTCTTAAAAGAAAATGACTCTTCTTCATTGAAGGCCTCGTTCTCAATGATTTCTAATGATAAATTTTGATGGGCCATGTTTCCCAGCTGATCAATTATGGGAAACAATTTCTCGATATATGCCTCTCTCTCCATATCTTCAAGGGAGAAGTTGTTGTTGTCACTTTCTATGTGGTGGTCTTCTTCCTCTTGCACAACCTTTTTCCTCTTTTTTCTTAGAGGAAACTTATGCAAGCTCTCAATTTTTCCTCGAGGGAGATTATTTTCTCCTCCGCCACCTGAACTATTGTTGGTAACGTTTCTAGATGGGTGGGTAATTGGAGCATTTCTTTGAGATGTGGTATTTTTAGACATAATATTTGGGGACTGGATGCTCTTCTCGATGGGACCCTTTCCTTTCTTATTGTAAAACTCATTAGTACTAAGTATTGTTACCAAGTCACCAACATTGTGAGGAGGAGTGCCTAAGTTGTTATGTTATTCTTCACTCAAAATAGTATGAATAAATGAATTGTTGAATCCTACTGCAACATACGTTCCATGAAAATTCCTTTAGGGTCAAACCCCTTTATATTTTCATCATATTTCAAATTCACATTGTGGAAGTGGTTCACAAACTCATCTATTTTGTTGATATTCTTGAATATAAAGTATCCAATTTTCCAAGGCAAGGGTATGAATTTATTTTTCCATTTCTCATGGAAAAAGTGCAACCAAAAATTATACTATTTAGCTACTTCTGTGATAAACATTTTATTAGATACATGGCATGGGAGAAAAGAAGGATTTTCCTTGGAGCCGAAAATACTGATAACATTATGATTTTCCATCTATTCTAACATCCCCTTTTTATCCAAGAATTTATTTTCCTGGTCGGATATTCTAGGGGTATCTTTACCAAACAATAGTCGTTTGAAAACTGAAATAAAATCATTGTAAACTTCATAAAAATGAAAAGAAGCCTTGTGTCTCCATAACACTTTGTACCAGAAGATAATTTTATTAAGTTCACAGTTCACCCTCTTACAGATAGAAATTTTTTGGAATTGACAACAATATGTTATTGCAAACACCAAATAAGAAGCCATGAATAATTTCTTGTCTTTTTTTTACTGTGACAATTAGGAGGAGATTTCAATGGAAATCGGTTTTCCCTAATCAAAAATAGCTTGCTATTTAACTATAAAATATAAAATATAAAGAATCATTAGGGAAATGGCGGAGGTGATTTCTTGGCCTATCAACTTGGTAAACAACCAAGCAATTTCCCGAAAGGGGTTTTTAAATGAGTCGACCTGGGGCTGTATGATTCGTTGACTTGATACATATTTTTCAATGCACCATGCAACTAGTTCCTTACAGTCGAAAACCTCAGGGACACACCCTGTGAGAGAAATTTTAGATGTCTAGATCACTTATTTTTTAGATGATGGATATGAATAGTAAGAATATGCTCTGGACCATTGAAATTTCTGGTCTTCATGCCCAAAAATATTTAAATTATTACTGCAGAATTGTTGTCGAGATGTTGTTGCCATAGGTTGATGAGAGTGTTATTTTAACCAGATAATCCTTGAAATGAACTCATGAGAGAGATAACAATAATATAACCTTTGACAAATCATGCTTTCATGTGGTTTAATGGGAAATCTCCTCAAACCCTTTGCTTATTAATTATGATATTTACATAACCTTCATGATGAGTTAGTATCATTAAACCATACTAAATGATTATTGGGAAAAGCATGAAGCTGGCGGGGATAGACGAGATAAATTAGGATTTGGGAACTTTTGTGAACCCGTGAACCTAGGAACCCTTGAACCCACGGTTGTGAAAGATTGAAAATACGTTAAGTATTGCACTGTAGTCGTTCATACTCAATATATGAGAACAAAGATACTTAGGATATTATTACCTGCAACAAGTTTGACTATCATAATGTAGATCATAGATCTTTGGGTGCAAAATGGATAACGTGGAACTTGGAATATGAAATATTGAACCCGTGAACCCACGATTGAAAAAATGGTAAGTACATAAGAATATGGTGGTCAGTCAGATTCATGATATGGGATTATGGATGGAGGTGAATATCTATGAGTCCAACAACCCGAGAACCCACATGTTTTGAAAAATGGCTAAGTATAGTAACTAGAAAGGGAAAAGAGAAGGGATAAAAGAAAAGGGGAAAGAGGGTAAGTATAGAAGAGAGAAAATAAATGGAAAAAAAAAGTTGGGAAAATATAAAGGGGAGGGAAAACTCGGAAGAGGAAATTAATCTCAACAGTATGGTACAACTGTTGATGGCTTATGTACATGGTTGATGTACTTAGTTGATGATTGATGTACTTGGTTTATGGTTGAGGTGTTGGTGCATGATTGATGCATGTGTTGTGGTACTTGTTGTGGTATGTTAAGAACCAAACATCAATATAGCATAGAAAAACCTCAGGAAAAGTACTCAATGCCTTGAAAAAGAGATAATTTCAGATAATAAGCCTCTTCGAGGGGGCAACCTCCTTTTACCCCACTTAAATGTTCAATTACAAGATTATTTAAAATGAAAATGTCTCCTTGGTATATATAGAAGACTAGGAGGTATAATTACAACTAATGGCCTAAAGCCAACATAAATAAAATAACATTACTAATCTAATATGCCCCAATTAAGGGTTAATGAGACAATATTAGGGCTTAACATGCCCCTCCCCTTGAGACAAGTGTTGTCTGCAATGCTTGAGTAACTTTGGATGCTTCTGTATAAAAGACTCATCTTTCCAAGTGGAATCTTCAGCCAGTAGTTTCCTCCATTTAATGAGATACTCTGAAATGGATCTATTCCTCAGTTGGAGAATTCTTGTGTCGGTGATGGCTTCAAGCTCCAATATGATTTTTCTTTCCTCGTCAAGTTCTGGAAATATAGTTTGAACTAGGATCTTGTCGCCTATAACCTTCTTTAAGCATGAAACATGGAAAAATGGGTGTACTCGTGAAGATGCAGGCAGCTCCAATTTGTATGCCATAGTACCAATCTTTTTCAATACCTTATAAGGGCCATATTACTTTGGTGATAATTTATTATCCTTCTTGGCTTGCTTGAAGGACATCTATTTATATGGTTGTAGTCTTAAAAATACCCAATCCCCTACTTCAAAACTTCTTTCACTATGATGTTGATCTGCTTGTTGTTTCATGTGATTTTGTGCCATGGTCAGGTTGTCCTTTAAGATTTGGAGAACTTGTTGTTGATTCTCGATGTGATCTTCCACTACTTTAACCTTAGATTCTTCTTTTAGAAAAGAAGTGATGGAAGGAGGGTGGTATCCATAAAGTTCCATAAATGGTGTCATTTTTGTTGCAGTATGAAAGGAAGTTGTTTGCACCCAATTCGTCACTTGGTGAGAAAATAAAGGGTGCTTACATGCCCAGTTGGGTCTTTCTAGGCATGACAGCTGTAGAGGAAAGAGTTAGAAAAAGAAATAACAAGACTATGAACAAGAATTAAATTAAAACAAACTACAACTATGAGCATATGGAAAAAGAAATAACAAAGACAACAAGACCAATATCACCAATGTTTTTGAGTTGGTCTATTGATGAAATCCAAAGCACAATGAAGAAAGGGAACTGTGGTTCCTTCTTCCTCCAAAGGAAGACTCTTGAGGCCCTCACAAACTTGCTCTCCTTACAATAAGAAAATGAGAATGATGGTGAAAGAACTCAAAGAATATCCACTCAAGAGAGAGGTGGATAGCTCAATGAAATGGTGCTAATGTGTTATTGTCAAGGAGTGAGTCCTTAAAACAATCCAAGCAGCATAACATTACATGGAATTCCTTAAGAAAATGATGTTTCTTCATGGCTTTTTATAGCATGGCATTGGGTGATTATGTAACTCCTTTGAGGTGTGAAAAGGGGCTCTTTAGGGCTCAATTAGGTCTTTAACCAGCCTACCATGCAGATTCAGCTCAGAGTTGATGTCAAATCAGCTTGGGAGCTGATCCATTAGTGGTTGGGAGGTTGACCAATTTCAATAAATGCGCCGTTTAGAAGGTGAGTGGTTTTTGCGCCAATAGCCACGCATCGTGCACGTATGCGTGAACGATACATTGTTGTTCCGCGCATATGCGCGCGCACCCAGATTCTGTAAAGCACCCTTCAATTTTTGGTTACTTTGTATAGTTTTTGACCCTTTTGAAATGTTGTGAATGTGATTCAGTGCCATAAATAGCTTCATTCCTGTTCTGACGATGCTGAGTTCTTGTCGCCATGTGCGGACGAAATTTCAGTGATAACAGATGCCCCCTGATGGATGAGGTTAGGAGAAAACATATAGCCGAAATCCATCAATGTTTCTTTTACTGAGAATGTTGTGGTAAGAGAGAGCAAGTGTGGGACCGTGTAGAGCAATCCGTTGGAGAAGAAAGGAACTGGTAGAACCCGACCTTCCATAAGGTGCGTAACAATATACAACTGTGTACAAATGAGGTGGGCATGCCCCATGCTCGTGTGATGTAACTATGAAAAAAGGTGACAGAAATGTTGGTGTAGACAACTACAGTGCCCGTGGGGGCGGTAATGATAAAGGCAGAAGACAATTCTGCAAAGGAACATACTCTGAACAATAGGCAATGATCGTGGTAGTAAGAAACGACGATGATGCGGGCAGTGATGGCCCTACCAAGTTCAGAGGTCTTCGACAATTGATAATAAGAACTGCAATAGTCGCAAAGTAAGACCCACCGTAACATGAGAAAGTGTTGGCATTGAATGTTATGGGGGTCAACGACATCAGGGAGGAATGGTGTTTACCCCTATGCCGTCCGAGATCTCTCATTAACTGAGAAATGAGAATCAAGATACTGTCGCCCTTCTGGAAAATTGTGTTGATGTCGAAAAAAGGGGGACGCGACTCCCAGAAGAAAAGGGCTTCATAGAATCTACTGAGGTGAGGAAGTGGCAGAGGTACATGGACGAAGTCAAAAAGTGGGAAGACTCAAGACTGCCCTTGGTTGGAGGGTGTATGATATAGTGAGTGGCCGCAATCGTGTAACAAGATCGAGGGTCAGGGGGATGCCAAGATCGAGGGTAAGTTGTGCGAGAGGCGGGACAAGGTGAATAAAGTCAGAGGGTAGAGGTAAGTGACCTGTGAAGTACTCTGAGGATATGGACGATGCCGGCAAGGGTAAATGAGAAGTAATGCTCCAACCAAGGGTGACATGGGTTGCGTGTGGCCAAAAAGGAAAGAAGGTCACTAACAATGACGACAAAAGAAAATAACTGAAAATAAAGGTGTTTGTACGATAAATAATGAATAATTTTTTGGAAAAATGTACAAATACAGAAACAGGTGCCCCAGTGTGAAATGAGTGCCCCAGGGAGGGCAGAAATTTCTTGGAAAACTGATGAAGGGTGGGGGCCCCATTGGTGAGTTTCTGTATGAGGTAGGTGAAATGAAGATAGGTTC
>ML794618.1:1038472-1049183 GCA_009831015.1 Picea engelmannii
GATTCACCTTCCTTGTGTCCTCATCATGAATTTCATGGGATGCATTTTCACTTTCAGGTGTCTTCTCTATTACAAAATTTTTCAATACTTCCATGATCTCCCCTTTTAAACCATCTATCTTAGTATCCAACTTAGCTTCCATTAAATCCATATTAGTATCCAACTTAGCTTCTATTGAATCCATCAACTTAGCTTCCATTGAATCCATCTTCTTTTGTAGTTCATTTATGTCCCTATGCATTTCTTCACCTTCATCAAGAGTCCAATTAGGATTTTCTGGAGGCTTATTTGGTGTATAAGGTCCCTTTTTCGGTGGCATGTTGTCCAAGTATCACTTTTGAATCTTGATTTTGAGGCGGTTCTGCTAGACAATATTTATTCTATTCTATCTCCCAAGTTTTGGCCCTTCTGGGTATGAAACTTTCTTTTAGGTATTTCTCTGATATTTCTTCTCTGCAATGCCATAGGTCCAATCAAAATTGGATGTGCCAAGTGGAATTTATGGTAACTTCCTCACAACTTGCCGATTTTTGGCCTTTCCAGGAGATCTCACTTGTATAACATGCCCCGCACAAAATGATTGATATCAAATTCTGAAACTCACACCCAAAATACTACAGACTGTTCACGATCTAATGAAACTAGTCCCACTCAATTTGGATACTCTAGCAAGAATTTATGATTGTTTTACCTGGAACACCTTCTTGAGACTAGTCAATAGGACTAGTCAGATACCCTATCTTACATAAGGTGTATCTACAAATTTAAGATGACCCAGAAACTGAAAGTTTTACCACAGATACCTTACTAATTTCTGTAAATTTCTCCAGAGTTTAGGGTCTGAAATGTTACATAAATTTTCTTATAGCAAAAATTCTGCAATGACTCATTTCAGGATGATTCCAGAACCCTATCTTGTACAGGCGGTATCTCTGAATGTATAAGGCCTCGAGATCTGAAATTTGAATTGAACGTACCTTGATCCATCTACTAAACATCCTCCAATCCATTCATTCTGAAAGGTTGTAGAAAAAAAGTTATATCAAAAATGCCACGGTGTCTTAGATGTAGCAGCGAAACCCCAAGACCTTGAGCATTATGTGGTTTTATCCCACTCTAGTTTCCACATAAATATCTTGTGTAATGTGTATCTTTAGCTGATATTATGCATTTTTTATTTATACTATTGATGATGCATTGAATTCTAATGATAAAACAATGATATATTATTGATAAAGTTAAAGAATACATATTTTGGTTAAAAGTAATATAATTTCTCATACTGATTCACATCCCCTCTTTGTATTCCAACAGAAGTTGTAGGGATATACATACTCATATTGGGTAGGAAATGTAGTAGACAGAAATAGCATCTTGGGGTGTTGCTTCAGCTTGGGATCAACAATGATTACTTGGTTCAACAAGAAGAAAAATTCTGTAGCACTCAGTTCAACAGAGGTAGAGCATATGGAAAAAAGTATGGTTAGTTTTGAATCCATTTGTCTTTGCAAGTTTCTTACATGTTTATTTAATCAAGAGTTGGAGCCTATAGTGATATACTGTGATAATCAAAGTTGTATCAAACTCTAAGAGAATCCAATATTCCATGACAGGTCCAAGCATATTGAGATAATATACCAATTCATTTGATATAGGATATAGAAGGGAGCTGTGATGCTTCAGTATATTTCAACAGATGAGAAAGTTGCAGATATCATAACCAAATCCTTGCAGAAAAGGAATTTTGTGTTCTTTAGAGACAAACTTGGAGTGGTGTGGAATACCTTCCTCGCTGAGAGGGAGTGTTGATTCTAGTGGTAAGATCAAACATCTAATTCTTCACATGTATATGTGTCCAGACATGTGGAAATCATCTAAATCCTTCTACTCTTGAATTTAGTTCAATTAAAGGAATTATTAAAGTAATTTTTTTTATTAATTAATCATGTGATTAGTTAATTGAATTATTTAAGGAAAGTGCTAAAAGTAATTACCATGCTTCGAAATATCAAGTGGGTGTGAGAAGTAATCTCAACTATTAATCACTTTGGAGGTTATAAATATATTATAACTCACAATTATCAAATCAAGGCTAGGGTGAAGGTAGAAGACACTTTTGACTTGAAAGTTGTTGACAGAGTTAACATAGAGTATTTGGTCATGAAGGAATGTGATTCAATATCTTGGATAGGTGGAAAAGGACTTCCATCTAGAGATCACATCAAGGACAAGAGAGAATAGAGGATCACATAGGTGGGTTTCAATCAAAGGAATCCATAACAAAGTGTTGCATCATATATATATTTCCATACAATTTTTTTGTACATGTAAGTGGGTCTCAGTGGAGATAGTCATGTACATATATGGGTTTGTTGAAGAAAAGTTGTGTACACCTCAAAAAGCATATTGTTATGGTTTGTACATTAGGTCATTCTTTTCCAGGTTTTTCTATAGTTGTATTTCTCTCAGTGAGCCATTATCCCTATTAAGAGAACCCTGATTTTACCATAATAATTCATTTTCATAATTGGTTTTCCCTCTGAGGTTTTTCCAAAGGTTTATACCTGAAAATATTGGTGTCTTATATGTGAGATTTTTTGGTTTCCTAGTTTATACTTATGTTGCATGTTTAGTTGATTACTCATTTTTTCTTTTAGTAGATAAAGTGATTTTATTTTGAATCTAACTACCAAATGTTGGGTTGAAGTGCTAAAAAACAACAGAATGATGGTATTCCACAAAAGCACCTTTGAATTTTTTCCTTCTCATCCCTGATGAGGTCCACATACCTTAGAATTTCCAATAATTTCCTATCATACTCATCCATGGTCAATCTTGCAATATTGATTTCAAATAAATTTTGCATCTTCTTTTCAAAATATTGCAATGACAAGTATTTCTGCTAGAAATATCTTTTAAACTGGCTCCATGATATCCTCTTCTCATCAATGTGATTAAATTTCTTAAGATGATCCCACCACATATTTGTTTTTCCTTAAATATGGTAGGATGTAATTATGTCTTCTACATTTGATGAATAATTGTGCATTTGTAAATGTTTCCTAATTCTGAACAACCATGCTTCTACATTTGATGAATAATTCATATTTATTATAATCACCATCAAAAGTAGGATGCTTGATCTTCCTAATCTGTCCTTGTAAATCATCTATATCAAAATTCCTCCTATGTCTTCATACAAGGGACACACTTGGGATGATCTCTAACCTTGAATGTGCATGTGCTCTTCTAGTGGGGTGTCCTAGTGAATGATGATGTCTACTAACATTCCTTGTTCTCGTAGATCTCCTGTGGTCATCTCTCCTATCATGAGATCTTGATGATCCTACTTGTTTTTAAAATATATTTAGACTTTGTAACATCTCCTCATGGCCTCTTATCATCCTTTTATCATCTTCTCTATATCTCAACACTTCTTTCTACAATCTTCTCTTAGTCACAACTAGCTCCACTAGATCTACTTTTCTTCTATGTTCATTGTGTTATATCACATGTTGTAGGTTGGGAAATTCTTGACCCAACCACAAATTAAAGTGCTAAAACTAAGGAACACTATAGCCAATGTCACCTTGATGTAGGTACCACACTTCAAAGGTGACTAGGTCACTCTAGGGAGGTGATCTCAGTGACCCTAGGGGGAAAGAGATGGAGAAAGGGAAGTGTATGGATAATTCCCTCGGAAGGTCAAGTGATGGAAGAAACAATTGGTTGAAAAAGGTAATTGAAGAGAGAAAAATGGATACCAAGTAAAGAGATAGTTTATGGTGCACCTATACTTGCTCGAGACACAAGAAAAGACACTTCTCCAACCAAGTATAGAAATGGATCAGCAAGTTAAACATGTTGTCCCTAAAATAAAGAAGCATACAAGTGATTAAATAAGCAATAAATGTTACACTAGAGCTACTTTAAGATGTTATATTGACTATGTAGTTAGTTGGTGAGTTAGGTTCGTAAAGAAATAGGTTTAGGCTAGGGATTGATCAATGGTTTAGGGCTGTAAAAAGTTTTAGTTTTCTACAGAAAATTACAGACCTATGGATGTAGCTATATAGGGTAGTTATCAAAAAACTTAATGTTTTTATTTTAGTGCTAGGTGGCCCAAAAAGTGTTCCCTAGCTAGGAGAATTAGTGGCTGAATTTTGGAGGAAAGTTAGGGGTTGGTTAGTGAGATATTAGCACATAGGGTTAGTAACTTTCTACAGCCTTATGACTATAGGAAACAAGTTAGTCAAACAATTTTATTTTTGGGTAAAATAGGATTCCCTATGGAGGTAATACTACTCAACGCATCAAGAAAATTTTCCAAAAGAGATAAACTCATAATTTGCAAAAAGCACGATTCCCAAGGAAACAATTTTATATCTACAATGCAACAAATAAGTGACTAGTGCCTTCAAATAAATGGTTAATGGAGTCAATAAAAATGAACTAGTGATTCTACCTCATTGGGGGTGTAAACCCTCTTACTCCCCAAGCCAAGTATCTCTAGTTATGGTTTGAAGATGAGGGGTGTAAATCCTCTTACTTCCTCAAATAAACCCTTACAACATTAAATAAACTTCAAGCAATAAATGATGAAGACTAGAGTGGGGATGTAAATTCTCTTACTTTCCACCTAGCTCATATCACAATAATCCTTGAATTTAAACAAATGATAGCATAAGAGTAAAAACCATACCAAATCAAGAGGATGCTAAGATAACCCACCATAAAATCTAGAAAAAATCCTTCCAAGGCTAGCACCTGTCTCCTCCATCAACCATTCACCAAATATAGCCATAAACAAGTTCACAAGAGACAAATATTCCAAGTATAGAAAAAAAATCAGTCCAAGTTCTCTCACAATTGAGAGTTATGTCTCCTTTAAAATGAGATCGTATGATCTCCATTTATACAAAATGTAATTAACATAGTTTGTCCACATAATATTAGGGAAAACACAATATTAGGGGTCAATAACCCTAATGTTACCCCTTTTACAAAATAATATTAAACAATTCATCTAAAATTTCACTTTTTCACAAATAAAACCCTAATGTTACATGGACGTCACCCCTTTAGGGGACGTTTTGACACTTGGAACAAGTCGCTGGTGTTGGAGAAGCAATGGTAAGACTCCAAAGGCCACATGTCAATAATTTAGGAAATATCCTCATGGTCAAGGCCTCATCCTTCTCAAAACTTCCATGTGTCAATGAGTGCTAACACCACCACCAAACACTAGCCCACAAAAATGATGTCAATCCCTAGTAGGTGATGTTTTGCCTCTCCTAGGAAAATAGTTTGGTAAGTGAAGCATGGGCTAGGTCCATCCGGCTACCCTTTATTCCTCCAAATTCATCTCTCTCTCATTGGACATTTGGGCCTATGTCATCCACCCTGTGGGTAGTTTCCCCCATGGAATCACATGCTGGGCTTGTTCTTACAAAATTGGCGACCAACCTGTACCTACAAGACAAATGGATATGCCCTCCAAGGATCTCAATTCAAATAATCATGATGAATGAATCAAGTCAATAAAATAACCATCAAATCATGTATACTAGGACCACACCATACAAACAATATGTGCCTAAGAAACTAGAGGTTTCTCCAAGTTTGGTTGTGGGAGGGTTGGAATGGTACTCTTTTTCAATGGATCAAACCCCTAAGTCTATGAACAATTCTATCTGAGTCATGTGAATGAAGTGGAATAGATGGGGGAAGTACTTAATGGGAATGGGGTTCATGATATGAAAGGGTCCATAGTATCTCATTTATGGGTGCCTTTGTGGAAGGTGTGTTGCACCTTCATCCATAATGCATTTTTTCCAATCCCATCAATTTCCTTTTATGTTTCTTTATCTGTATGTTATTTCAATGTAGCATAGGGTGATTTGGAGGCCACTACCCTAGTGTGGTTACCAGATAATGACATTATCACCCACAAGCACTTTCATGGAAATGAGAAGGATGGATCGTGATGAGACCCCCTTTCCCTCAGCCATGCAACTGAGAGCCATTACCCCAATGTGGTGGAAATAAATGGTAATGTCATATTGTTAGATACCCATGGATGTGACATGATGGCTCGTGATGAGACCTCCTATCCTCTACTGACCCTTTAATCATTTTTACTTATTCTTTTCATGGGGTCCTTAATTTATTGCAGAGAATTTTTTCACTTCTTTCTGAGGATCCCTTGGGTGAAGCATATGGAAGTTTATTCTATTAGGATTTTATCTTTTTCCATCTAACTCCACTCTGGGCCTTTAGACCCTTCTTTCCATGAAATTAGGAATGGTCCTTGCTAGGGTCAGTCTACCCCAAAATCCCAAGAGATGGTTTCATGAGAGGAAAGAGTGATGTAAAGTGGTAAGTATGATTGAGAGTGGCACGATGATTCATCAAAGGAAGATCCCAGAAAAACCCATCCTAAGGGTGACCATATAATTGATTTCCCAATTCCACCACCAACATTTAAACAAGGTAAAATGCATAGTTTCCAAATAAAATGTCTCATAATCAAAAATAACCTCTGATACACAATCTTGAATGCCTCAAATATTAAAATGATACCCACCATCATACATGAATTGTACTACAAGGAGAAAGACACAAGTGACCTATGGTGGCAAGATGGTGTGGATGATGACCAAGTGTTGGGTCATTGTGGTGGTGATGTGGGTCTATAGATGTGAAAAAATATATTGTTGATCATGTGGTCTTTCAGCACTCCATATCTGCAACCTGAGGGCCTTGAGACATAATCTGCACAGTTATCCACAAAATGGGGATAACACATTGTACTTGGTCTCATGATTTCCCAAGATGACATGCAAAACTATAATCTCATCTTCATGGACATAATATCCTCGAGAATCCTCCATATATATACAGTCCTGATATAGGAACCATATATACTTTCATGTACCTTTTCTTTTTCAAAAATGTGCATGCAACAATTTTTGTTAGAGTTATGCATATTTTAAAATATTTTTTAATTAGGTTATAAACCATTATTCATCTCATTTTTTATAGAAATAAAATGCACTAATGAAAATTATAATTCTTTAGACACATTCCTATATGAGTCATCTTTCCAACGACTATACTCATGCCTCATTTTGATTTATGAGAAAAAATTTACTTCCTTCTGAAGTTTGCAAGTTTTTCTTTGTAAACTATCAATTTTGTTGATGTTGAAACCTGGTTGACATTACAAGGAACATGGCTATTGAAATACACCATTCATCCCATGATTTGACCATGTCATCAACCTTTTTTTCTCCATAAATGATAGGATAATTATTTTCATCGACGAGTTACAAAAGGCACTTCTTCATGGATTTCGCTAAACCTCGAAACCAAAACTAGAATGAATCTAAGTCGTCGATCTCAAAATTGAAAGAAATATTTTCTATCAATCCACTAATATTTTCCAAGCCCATGGATGAATCTCAATCATTGATATATAGATCGAATATGAAATAGACCATCCATTCCCCAACATTTCCAAATCTCGTTGAACTCCAAAACTCCATTGGTGATTGAATAATTTTTTGATAATTGACTTGCAAGAAATCACCAAATTCATTGAACTCTGATCTTCGATGATAAATGATCAAAATTTCCTTTCGATGAACCAACTCTACTGAATTTTTTTAACTCTAAAACCTCTATTAGTGATTTACGATTGGTATTTCACTTGGATAATGTGGTGTGACATGTATATGTTGATGTGGCATGACACATGGATGCTAAAGTGATATAACACATGGATGTTGACATGGCATGACATGTGGAGTGAAACATAGATTTTTAGGTGGAATGACACATGGATGATGATGTGGCATGAAGCATGGATGATAGCCACCTTTCCTTCCTGACTCAGCTACATCACCCTTATCTTTCCCCTTCATCAGAAATTGGTGATCTCTCATGTATCGATGATCAAATATTTATCTTGCATTTATGAAAGGCTACTAATAAAAAAATTTCCTAACCTCAATCGCTCCATTGTCGATCAACAATTTCCCTTCATTGATGATTTACAAAATGTGTGCTTCATAAGGTTTTCACTAAAGCTCTATTACTCCATCGATGATTATCGATTTCTTTTCATCGATGAATTACAAAAGGTCTACTTCATTCATTGAATTCTTACACTTAGATATTTTTTACCAAATACAAGATGAATCTGGGTTGTCGATATCCAAACCAAAATTATATTGATCGTTGATTCATCGTACTTTTCCGATGAATCTCTACCATTGATCACCAACTCAAAAGAAATCTGGGTCATCGATTCATTGAACTTCTACGATGTTCAATGATTTCTTTGATGAAATAATTTGGATCCCACTTCATCAATTTTTATGAACCTCGATCAGTGTCAATCAACAATTTATTTTCATCAAAAAATTGTGAAAATTTCGTAGAATTTCACCAACTCCGATGAACTTATAATTTCTACCCAAAATCACATTATATCTATACCATTTATCTTCAATATCAAAGTGATATAAATCATTGATTCATTGATGCAGGAGCATCACCAACATCAAGCGAGCCAGCGCGAAAGAAAAAGATAGATGGACAAGCGCCAACGCAATTTTTGAAATCACCTTGAAGTTATTGCGCAATCTTAAATGAAGCCATTAAGAAGAAGCGCACTTGTAAAATGTAAATGGACTTTGAGCGATTTTCTCTCGTCCTTAGTAGGTAGAAGGAATTTATAGTAGTTAATGCAAGTAGGTAGAATTGAATGTGTAGATTAGACGGTTTTAGAACGCAAGAGGGAAATGGGATATAGACACCCTCATTGTGTATTGTAACATGATAAAGAAGTAGCATTTCTGGGAAGAGCAAGAGCATGCAGAGAGCTGTGTAAGAACACCCATGTACAGATATTTGGATTAATACAAAGAGGTTGATTCAAATTCACGGTTTTGTGTTGTTCTCTATGTATTGATGTTGAATGATATGCTCATGAATGTTTGTTTTTTTTTATACATTTGCTTTATATGTTGTGTATATGATTTCATGTTTAGAGTTTCAAGTCTGAAAGGAAGTAGGAATGAGTTTCAATTGTTTCTCTATCTGAACAAGGGTTCCTGCAAGGAGTGCAGTTGAAGTGTCCGCAAGGAGTGCGTTGACAAAAGGTTCAGATAGGGTAGCTTTTGTTCTCATTCATTCTGAAGTGCAAACAGGCACAGGAGTCGTGCAAGGAGTGCGCAGGGTAAGTAAAGTCTCAGGGTTGTGGACCCAAGTGAAGAATTCAGAGACTACTGTTGTAGGTGTGTGCAGAGTCAAAGGAAATTCAACACTTGGAAGGGTCTGAAGGTTGCTACAAGGAGTGCGCGCAAGAGTCTTCTTTAGGACTCGACACTGAGAGAAAGATCAAGAGGTATAGGACCTTTGAGTAATCACCAAAGTGAAGCATAGGAAGCTTGTCTCATGGAGTGTCTAGCAGGCATCGTAAGTTCGTGCCGCAGGTGGACAAGTTTGTGGAGGAATACTTGGTTCATTTCACAGAAAATCATCAGGAAGGACGGACGGTCAGAATTCTCTGAGGATAATTCACGAATTTCTGTGGACCATTAGATCTCACAGAGAAGCAAGGGAGCTACTGTGAAAGTTTCGAAGGGTTCAGAGCTCTGGAGGGGTAGGACTGTAGATCCGAACCACAAGAGCCATCGGATTTACATGTGGTTGGACTGTTGACGGGCAAAATTGACCGTCCGTCAACTGGGAGAGTGGAAGCGGTCCGAGGTTTTCTAAATAACCCAAGCCGTTTGGAATGGACCACCCTGATGAGTTTAACGGCTCCGTTGGCCACTCTAAGGTCTTCTATGAAAACCAAAGAGAGAATTGATCTGAGCTAAGTAATCTAACACTAAATAAAACAAACTAAACTATAATTGAATACAAGAAACTAACTAAAATAAAGGAAACTAGAAACTAATAAAGCAACGAAAAGGAACTAATATACTAAATATAGACTATTCTAACTATTCTATCTACAAACTACAAATTACTCTTATAATAACTCAACTCAACTATCTAATTATCAGCTGCAATATTTCTTATTCACAAATGTACATTATGAACAACCTACAGATTTGATTAAAACCTGCAAAACTCATGTATATTCTGCCCTAAGACAACCAAGGATCTCTTTTTGATTTTTTATATTTTATGAAAAAGAAACAAACATTACTGAAATTAAACAATCTAATAAATTTACTGAAATTAAACAATCTAATATAAATCTAACTAAGATTATATCTAAATTAAACTACTTAATCAAAACAGTAAACAACAAACTAATTGACCTGGAAACGCTCCAAGTCTACCCTGTGTATGATAACTTCTTAGCTAGTCGGAGGAAGAAATTTGCACCGGTTAGTCCATAAGCCTCTCGAAAATGATAAGCTATGCTCCTTCTTGAAGTGTTTTACAGGACAAACAAGACATAAAATAAAATAATAACAATCTTCTGATTATAAATTCCTGCAATAAGGGAAACCTGTTATGCAGAAAACTTATATATAACAATTCAATCTATGAAGAAGACAAAGCTATCATTCACAAAATGAATCAACAACTGTTATGTCTTTTATCTATTTGGAAGAGACAAGATATGGATCACAGTAGTAAAATTATATCATTTGCATTTGATTTAGATAGCTAAAGTAGTCATAAA